>VYZW01059756.1:0-202577 GCA_013401315.1 Balaeniceps rex
TCCACACAGTCCAGTAAACCTGGTTGTCTCTTTCCTCCATCTGGATGGAGACAGGGCCCCTCTAGTACTGGTCATAGTATTCATTACTCACTCTTTGTAGATAGGAATTGGGAGTCCCTTCATTAAGATCAGAAGTAAGATCAGCCCTTCTACTCTGTCTGGGGAACTGCCCACTGGAAACTGGAGCAGCAGTTTTCCTGGAAGAACCCCCTTTTGTGATTGTTTTTCCTTGCAACTCACGTACCGTGACTCTAGGGTCAAGGTAGATTTTCCATCCCACTTCCTCATGTCCTCTCTGTGGCCACGCAGGTAAAACCACAGGGTACCTCGTGGTGTGTACTCTCTGTATCCTCTCTCTTGAGCAGAGGAATGCTTACTCCTAATAGCTGAGATACTGGTCCACACAGGTGGGGAGTAGGACCTATTATCTTTGAGTTGCTGGACCTTCTGGGACAGTTTTTCCACAGCCGAGATGAGGGAGGAAGAGAGACTTTCTTCGTATTGCCAGAGTTGGCCAGCCAATTCATCCACCGTTTGTCCCTCTCTATCTTTCCAGGTCATTACTGCCAATGAGTTGGCATATGATGATGGCGTGCTCCATACAAACTTCCACTACATGGGTTGCATGCACTTGACTTCATCTGGATCGTTGGATAACTGCTTGTTGTCCAGGTCATCAAAAATCACCTCCAGCACAGCTAATTCCCTCAGGTACTGGATACCTCTCTCCATGGTGGTCCCCTTGCCTGGGTGACATATAACATCTTCCTTGAAGGGATACCTTTTCTTCACACCTGACAGGAGTTGCCTCCAGAGGCTGAGGACTTGTGCCCCTTTTCCAATCGCTTTGTCAATGCCCCCTTCCCTAGAAAGGGATCCCAGCTACTTGGCTTCCTTACCCTCTAATTCCAGGCTACTGGCCCCATTATCCCAGCATCAGAGCAGCCAGGTGATAATGTGTTTGCCTGGATGATGGCTGAAATCCTTTTGCATATCTCACAGCTCACTTGGGGATAGAGATCGGGTGGTTACCATCTCATTTATGAGTTCTTCCTCTCCCTCTGAGGAAGAAGAGGAATCCTCCCTCCCTCTTCCTTGGGGGAAACAGGGAATTCTTCCTCTTCCTCCCCCTGTTCTGATGATGGCCACGCTTTAGAGTAGTCTGCCTCCTCGCCGGCAGGGCAGCATGCTTCTTCCTCCTGCTCCCTCTTAGGAGAAGCTTCTTCATCCCTTACTAAATGAGCTGACTTTCGCTTCCAAGCTTTCTTCTTGTGTATGGCGGTGACCGATACTGGTACAGGTTGGTTCTCTGGTTCAGCTGCAGTGTCTGTCACCAGGGTTTGAGTAGCCACAGTGCCTGTCACCAGGGTTTGAGTAACCGCAATGCCTATCACCGGGGTTTGAGTAGCTGCAGTATTCTTAAATAGTTGTTTAACCCTAAGCAAGATGTGACACACATTCAGGAGACATAGCAATAGGACCATGCTTGTTTGAACATCCCAAGCATATTCAAAATTCTCAAGAGCTATTGTAATTAGCCTGGAGAAGAAGGGGAAGATGGAGGGAGGTGTCTCCCCCACAGGTTGGCTCTCCAAGGAGAAAAAGTAAAAAGTGNACATGGGTTGCATGCACTTGACTTCATCTGGATCGTTGGATAACTGCTTGTTGTCCAGGTCATCAAAAATCACCTCCAGCACAGCTAATTCCCTCAGGTACTGGATACCTCTCTCCATGGTGGTCCCCTTGCCTGGGTGACATATAACATCTTCCTTGAAGGGATACCTTTTCTTCACACCTGACAGGAGTTGCCTCCAGAGGCTGAGGACTTGTGCCCCTTTTCCAATCGCTTTGTCAATGCCCCCTTCCCTAGAAAGGGATCCCAGCTACTTGGCTTCCTTACCCTCTAATTCCAGGCTACTGGCCCCATTATCCCAGCATCAGAGCAGCCAGGTGATAATGTGTTTGCCTGGATGATGGCTGAAATCCTTTTGCATATCTCACAGCTCACTTGGGGATAGAGATCGGGTGGTTACCATCTCATTTATGAGTTCTTCCTCTCCCTCTGAGGAAGAAGAGGAATCCTCCCTCCCTCTTCCTTGGGGGAAACAGGGAATTCTTCCTCTTCCTCCCCCTGTTCTGATGATGGCCACGCTTTAGAGTAGTCTGCCTCCTCGCCGGCAGGGCAGCATGCTTCTTCCTCCTGCTCCCTCTTAGGAGAAGCTTCTTCATCCCTTACTAAATGAGCTGACTTTCGCTTCCAAGCTTTCTTCTTGTGTATGGCGGTGACCGATACTGGTACAGGTTGGTTCTCTGGTTCAGCTGCAGTGTCTGTCACCAGGGTTTGAGTAGCCACAGTGCCTGTCACCAGGGTTTGAGTAACCGCAATGCCTATCACCGGGGTTTGAGTAGCTGCAGTATTCTTAAATAGTTGTTTAACCCTAAGCAAGATGTGACACACATTCAGGAGACATAGCAATAGGACCATGCTTGTTTGAACATCCCAAGCATATTCAAAATTCTCAAGAGCTATTGTAATTAGCCTGGAGAAGAAGGGGAAGATGGAGGGAGGTGTCTCCCCCACAGGTTGGCTCTCCAAGGAGAAAAAGTAAAAAGTGTAACTATTAATAATTTCTGATAGATAGCTCCCAAAATACAGAGATGACGGCAATGCTGAGTACAAATACGAGATTGATCTCATGACCAATAATTTTATCATACCATAAGCCAGTGTTACACAGTACAGCAAAGCGATAACCTTAATCCACCTCCCAGAGGTAATAAACAGCACATAAATACTGATAAACAGTATATACGGTAAGTAAGGTGTTACATAACACAACTCTGAGAACAAATACAACAACTCTGAGAGCAAGTAAATCAACATTGTGACCAGTGATTACTAAGGTAGTATAATGAGTGCTTATAACAAATTTGTTTTAACACGCTCTGGTCAGATCTGTCGTTATCTCAGCCTTTCGTGCCCCACATTGGGCACCAAAAAGGACTATCGTGGTTTAACCCCAGTCGGCAACTGAACATCACACAGCCACTTGCTCACACTCCCCCACCTCCCCGGTGGGATGGGGGAGAGAATCGGAAAAAAAAAGTAAAACCCATGGTTTGAGTTAAAGACAGTTTAATAGCACAGCAAAGAAAGAGAAAATAATTATAATTATAATAATGATAAAAGAATATACAAAACAAATGATGCACAATGCAATTGCTCACCACCCGCTGACTGATGCCCAGCCAGTCCCTGAGCAGCAGTTGCTGACCCCCGGCCAACTCCCCCCAGTTTATATACTGAGCATGACGTCATATGGTACGGAATAGCCCTTTGGTCGGTTTGGGTCAGCTGTCCTGGCTGTGCCCCCTGCCAGCTTCTTGTGCACCTGGAAGAGCATGGGAAGCTGAAAAAGTCCTTGACTAGTGTCAGCACTACTTGGCAAAAACTAAAACATCAGTGTGTAATCAACATTATTCTCATACTAAATCTAAAACACAGCACTGTACCAGCTACTAGGAAGAAAATTATCTCAGCTGAAACGAGGACATTCCTGTAACATTTAATCATGAAACCTGCTGGTGAATTCTCCGCACTGTGCTGGGGTGTGCAGGGCTGTGAAAGCTTCTTCAATAGAATCAACCTTGCACCAAGAAAAAAAAATCCCGTCTCTCATGAAATATTAATTCAAGTTGCCAGCATCAGCATTCTAGGATTTGCTTTTTCAAAGTCATCAGGTTGAAGGAAAATATATTTTCAGCCCTTGGCCCACCAAATAGAGAACAGAGTTGTTCTGAGAGTTGTTTGTCAGCCTGATCCTTGCCTAAACTGCTTGAATCTTGTTTTCCGTTTGGTCTAATCATCCCCAGCCTTGAAATTAATTGTTCTGGAGCCAGTATCTGGCAGTGGGAGCACCCGGACCTCGCAGGCATTGTTAGAGCTGGGTTCCTGCAGAGACCATTCAGAGAACTCTCTCATTCTCTTCCCAAGTTTGTTTCCCCACGGTAACCATATAGCGTTTTCTTGTTTAAATAAAAATTGACCATCTGCTCTGGTCTCCACAGTGTGCTTCTGGTCAGCTTTTAGCAAACCAGCCTGCGTAAGTGCAGCACTTTCTGGGAAAAATCCCAGCAAACCCCTCTACCCACTAGCAAATAAATCAAAGCTCGCACTCCAGCACCCTCTGGCAGGAGGGGGCAAAAATGGTATTACTGCAAAGGGGGAAGGAATCCCAGGAACACACAGAGAATAATAATAAGAGGAGACTCGTGACTAGGCATTCCTCAGCAATAACAGTGTTTCAGAGGCTCTTACCAGAGCTACTTAGGGCATGCTGCAGTGCTGTGCACAGGCTCCTGCTACACAGCGCTAAAAAGCTAATGATCAGCTAATGCTGAAGGGAGCAGCCTCTGTCAGCTGTCTTAGCTCTGCGTGGTTACTGAACACCATGCAGTACCACATGTGAAATAAAATGGAAAATACCCCCAGTGAAAGAGGGAAGCCATTCAAGGAAAAGACACAGCACACGGAGCTGCAGGCACTGTGGCAGACACCACAAACAGAGACAATGCTTGTCATTTGGAAGGAGATGTAAAACCTGCAGCAGCTCCATCACTTTGCAGATTGACAGAGGTTGCCAACAACTCCAGAGCACACATAGGTGATCAGCCCCAAACCAAACTGGTTATGTGTTTATTTTAAATTGGATACAGATGCCTGAATCAGCATGGTGGCAGAAACATTTTATTAATACTGGAAGAGACACCATAGATAACAGAACACATGCAGAAAACCCTAGAGACTTCATGAACTAATCTTTACCAATGTGAAATGCAAGCTCAGATAAGTACCAAAGTGAATGTAAATTTGTTACATTCAGGAATGTGTATGTGCAGGAAACTGAGTCTCTTTATTATTTGGGAAACCTTACATGCTGGATTTCAACAGAAAGGATGGGCACTGAAGAGAGAGGAGACTGAAAGAAGTGAGAGATCAGAACTGGGGAATGTACAAAAACCTCTGCTGATGGAGAGATTTCAAAGGATTCCTGTAAATGTGTTGGAAGGGAGTGATTTCACTGCCTGCAAAGGGAATGTTTTCTTAAGGGTATACTTGATGCCAGATATTTTTCTACACTTGACACTCCAGCATCAGCAGGTCTCTGGCAAGGCCTTGAAAAAACAGCACATGTTTGTTCACATTCAGCACTCTGTTTCAGAGATATTATTTTCTCCAACTACCACTAAATTTGCATTCAGCAGCCCAGTTGTTTCATCAGGCCAACCAATCATCTTTTGTTTCTCTTACTGCAGGGAGGGATGGAGACTGCCCTCACAGGTCTTTTAAAGAGCACATCAAGCAAACAGCTATCCAGCATAGTACCGGTAAAGCTGATGCTGCATTTGGGGTAAGAACTTGACACAAGGCCCTTTCATTCTGCATTTTTTTCCTACTAAGACCTGGGAAAACAGAATAGAAGAGATCGTGCCAACACACCAAGCCACTCTGATAGCTGGAGCACTTAGGCTAAAGCAAAGTGATGATAATGGAAGGCAGCTGCAATATGCTTGTCCAACCAGATAGAAAGATTTATGGAAAAACATGTGCCACATCTTCCTCAAGCAGCACCTGGAAGCTGCACAATGCAGAGATGTCTGAAAAAATGTGATGCAAATCTTATTCAGGTGGAGAAACTGAAGGAATCACTTGAAGTCCTGCTGTAAGGGCAACAGCAGGTTGGCTCAGATAGCCGTGGGCAGAGACAGGGGATGGGTTTGCCCAAGGTGCAGATATTTCAGCATAAGTGCCAACACATACACCTCAGAAATGAATAGGACATTTTAAATCAGTGAGGTTGTTTATTTATGCTGGCAGCTATGCATTATGATCATCCCAATTGTTACTTGCTATTACATTTGGCTTGGGTAAAACAGACGTGGAGAGCTGCCTCTTTAAGGGAGCCTGGCAAGAGCCGGGCAGAAAGAGCTGTGCTTGCAAAGATGTGTCACACAGCCCAGAGCGGCTGGATGTCAGGCTTTGAAAGGAGAGTGTCCCCATCAGTGTCCTTTGCTAGGACTGATTGCAGAACATATTTAGCTTTCTACCATTTAAATGTACAAATGACTGCTCTGTGACTCAATTAATAGCTCCAGTGCTCCTGGCCAGCCTCTCTCCCTTGAAGGGCAAAAGGCAGCTCTCTGCCTTTTATTAATGCTCCTATAATGCTGCAGACTTGTTCTGATTTTCATGACGTGGCACTCCAGACCCATGGTGCCGAGCCGATGCTGGCATCCCAGCTGGCTCTCCTGGACCTGCATACCCACTGTGCTCCCTCTGCCAGGGCGGCATGTCATACATCCCTTTCCTCAGAGACAAGGGGTCAAACTCTTCTTTTTGTTTTGGAGGAAAATTGCTACCTTTTCTGATAGAACCGAAGTTACTAGGAATCGATCCATTGCCTCTCAGAAAAGGGTGTCCCAGTGGACACCCATCTCCTTTCCAGGCAGTGGGACCAACTCTTGACTTCTACAAGCAACTCTCTGCCATCCCACCCAGTGACTCCGGGAAAGGATCGGAGCCTGGTGCTCCTCCTGTCCTTGCAATGTATGGTCACCAATGTGAACTGCTCTGACTGTGTCATGTGTGCCTGCAGTCTCAGGACATCCACAATCACTGTGTCATTGGGCAGGAATGCAGTGGCTCCATGGTGAGTGCCACAGGGACAGCACTTGCTGAGGGAGAGTGATGGTCTTGTCAGGCTCAGTGAACCCTGCTCAAGATCAAGGCCATAGGCCAGGTGGTGGGCCTCCAGAGGCATGGGCTTTCCCAGTGATGGAGACATGTTTTCACATAACGCTTCTTTGGCTGGGAGAACCAGACTTGTTTTGGGTGAAAATATTGCATAACGTGATTAGGTATTTTCTGACTGAATTTCACTTCGCCAGAACCTGAGAAAGGAAATGCAATGGGGGGATTTAGAGACCACAAAACACCAAGCTGCTACATTTCAGAGACAGCGAGGGTCCAAGAAGACAGGGCAAGAATCAGAGCAGCCTCTGCTGTCAGAAAGACAAATGTTGTTTATTGAGAGAATGGCGAATAATATTGTGCTCTGGGGAAAAGTATTAAACACTATCAATGGGACGGGAAGGCTGGGGGATTTCTAGATGGCACCACAACTGGGGTGGAACATAGTAACTTCTCTGGGAAAAACCATAAACAACAGCCAACCAGCATGACATCTCAGGGCACTGCATCCAAGGTCTGCACGTTAAAATAAAGCCATATTACAAAGCTAGAAGTGGAAGTAAATGGCTAGGAACGTCCAAAGTCTCCTAATGCTGCAGAGGAATGGGTCACATTAGGAAAGCACAAAGAGAAATCACCATGTGCACATAATTCCACACTTCATTTTCATTGTCATCCTCAAGTTTCCTGCAAGGGTAGCACTTTCTCCCTGAAGACTGCATGAAACATTCCTTCTCGATTTCCTAGTTGGAGCTCACCATCTCAGAGTGGGAGAGGGAGACAGAGGAGGGGGTGGGGGAAACCCATAAGCAACTAGAAGCCACAAATTTTGCAGGAAGGGTGTTAAGCAGAGATACTGGAAACATGTTCCTGTCTGGGAAAGATGTCCATATCTGCTTCTCACTGCTTTAGTATGGTGCAGCCTGGGGGATGGAAGGAACAGAAGGAAGCAGTCTCAAAGATGCTAGCTTGGGAGAGACTGGTTTCAGGCCGCAGCTGATCTAGGCCAGTTTACCTGGCACCAGAAGGGCCACGAGAGTCTAAAGCAGAGGAGAAGATACAGGCCTGAACTGTCCCATCATGGCAGGGTTATTGAATACAGGAGAAAGATAAGGTCTGAAGCGCTGGAAAAGGCTAAAAAAGACACCTGAAGGAGAGGATCTGCTCTGAACCTTTTGAGCTTATCTCTGAAGACTCAAGAAGGAACAAGAGCAGGGTCCTTGCAGGGCCACCTCCAGCAATGCTGAGGGCACCCCTACTCACTGCTGGTGGCTGTACCAAGGAAAATGTAGGACCTTGTGCAGCAACAAGCAGCAAAGAAAGACCCCTGCTTTTTGACCCCTGGAAGAGGTGTGGACAGTCAACCAAAACTGAGGAATTCCAGCATCCAGCCTATGGAGTAGCTGCAGAAATAGAAAGGGATGTAGAGTGTCTAGGAGCACAGACCACTGCAGACACTGAAGAGCAAGGAAGGGTGATGCTCCTTCAGTGATGGGGACTGCAATGACATATACAAGGTGACTTTGCCCTGGTATGGGCTGAGATTACCAGGAAGACTGGGAAGGTCCAGGTTCCTGAAGGTTGTCCAGAACAGAAGGTGCCTCGTTCAAGGCATAGCAGATCTGTAGACACAGGGAAAGGTACTGGGCATGTAAGGCTCTTTGACAGAGGGATTTTCATTGTGGGAATGCCTTGGTGTGCTAAAGGTGATGCTAGAAGGAAGGATGAAGCAAGGAAGAAAGCAATGAGATTTGAGATCCCAGGTGGAAGGCTTGCTGGAGGTGTCAGAGGAGATAATCTGGCACCTCTTAGGGTAGAGGAGGCAGTGTAAGTCTTTTGCGAGAGCTAGGGCAGACCATGGACCTGGAAGGAACTACTTTTCCAGAAAACTGAAAAGAGTTTTCTGAAGGACAGCAGGGTCTAGGTAGGGGGATGCAGGCAAAGAAAGAGCTGTTACCTCAGAGGAACAAAAATCTGAGAACCAAGAACAGACTGCAAATTTGTAAGCCCAAGTAATATATGGCTTACGTGTGTGAGGTCCAGCTGCAACGGGCAAGAATCTAAGCTGTGGAGAGCACTGACCCCACTCCTCACGGAGCAATGGGAAGAGCAAAAGGATATTTCTAGATCGTGTGTAATTTTTGTGGGGAAGAGGACTCACATATGTCAAATTTCAAAGTCCATGTGTCCTCTGGTATAATTAAGCAGGTTCAAGTAAAAGCTGCAGTAATGGCTTCTTTTGCAGGCAATATGCTGTATTTGGGAACCTTCAAATATGGAGGAGGATGGTCTTCACTCAGGAGCATTCTTCAAGGCCACATCCAGGGAGACTGCTCTCATGACACCAAGAGCCAGCCTTGGGACAGTTTGACTTCAGCAGGTGCCCCACTGTGTTGTCCACGCTGGAGGTGTAGGAGGACTTGGCAGTCACCCTGCTCAGCATCTGACCTGGCAAGACTTGGGAGACTGCATTAGCCCCACCAGCACCTTTCAAACTGTTTGCATCTTTTTTAAGCCAACCAAAACACCTAGCCTCACCAGAGTACAGGCTTTGGGTGGGAATGGTTTTCCCCTTACATGTTTACTGCATTGCATCATGGGTGTGACATGATTTCTGGTTGAGAAATACAACCACCACCACTAAAGAATGCAAGTGCTCAACAGTTACAAGGGTTGGGGTTTTCTCTTTGCTTTATTTTCATGTCAATAAGGGGGAGTTTGTAGGGGTTTTGTTGGGGAGTTTCTCCATCAGCCCAACGGGAAATTCCACCTTGGCTGGAGAATGTGGAAATAAATTAATACCTACAGAGATATTTAGGTATCAACATCCCACTGAAATAAAGGGATTTAGGTCCCCAGATGTCCTTGTGGGTTGGTTCCTCCTCGGCGAGAGGAAGATTTTGGGGCGGAAGGTCAAGCCAGGGAACAAAGGAGCTATCCTCCTTAAAGAGAGCAGTGACTCCTGTTACAGAAGCCCTCCATAATCCCGGGGGATCTCAGGAGAGAGGAGGCCCAGGGTCTGGCGCAGGGGTTGCCTGAGGAGAAGGCAAAGCCCCAGCAACACCCACTGCTAGCCGAGGCCTGAGCCCCGCGGAGCAGCCGCCCTTCCCGGGGTCAGGGTGGGGGCTGGCGGCGTCTCCCCCCCGTCCCCGTTCAGCACGGCTGCCCGGCCCTGCCCGCCGCGGGGAAGGACGGAGGCCGCGGAGCCAGGGCCGCACCGCAGGTCCGACCCCGCCGGCCGCAGGCAGCAAGGCCCCGGCGAACCGCACGGGGGCGCCGCAGGACGGCGCCTGTGCGCGGGAGCGGCCGGCGAGGGCTGTGGGGCGGGGGGCAGGCGGGGGGGCCGCGGCCCTGCTGGGCCGGCGCGGGGTGCTGCCGGCTCTTGCCTCACAGATCCCGGGGGGTTCCAGGTGGAAACACGGCCTTTGATTCGCGACATGGTCCAGTCGTGACCCAATGCATGGCTTGCCAATAATTTGCATTGTACTTAGCACAGCAACAGTGGTCGCAGTCACAGTCTCCTCGCTTGCGCTGTGGCTTTCCTGGCTTTTTTTTCATGAACCTTGGTCACATACCCAGAAACCATCACATAGACCAGTCGCAGAGGGATGATACGAGTTTGGCTTATCATGGGCTGCCTGGGTTATCAGGAGAGGTGTGGAAATTGAGCAAGGCCACTTGTTCCTTCCCTACAGAGGATGCATGTGGAGCCCTACCATCAAAGTCAGACGTGTGGGCCTGTTCAAGAAGAGGCTGTATCTAATTCAGACAGAAATAACAAAATCCGCGTATTACTGCAAGGATTGAGCTGGAAAGAAAGAGAAGCTGCAGAACAGGGTGCAGGGACGTATACAAGCAAGATGATGGGACCATAGAAACAAGATTGAAGTATGGAAGAATATGCCACATAAAAATATCTGTGGTGGCTCAGACTGAGGATCTGTCTTCCAAAGTACCCTACTTCCAGCAGCAGCTATGAGGAGGTGCATAGTGAAGAGTAAGAGCAGTGCAAGTATAAATATAAACATTCACTGTACTCCCCTGGGAGTATTCTCCCAATTTCCATTTCTTTTCAGTTCAGGGGATTTCCTGAGCCCGACATAGTTTATCTGTCGCTCTGACAGATCCCTCTGCCAAGCACTTATCCCATGCCCCTGCACACGTTTTGCATCTTGAGCACCGTTTGCTGAAGGGCTCCATAGACCCACCAGCCACCGTGAGAAGGGCTGCTCCTTCTTCTTGGTTTTGAAACTTAGTGTCATTTGACAGCTCCTGGTTCTTGTTCAGGAAGAGAAGTGAGCACCCTCTCTATTGACTCACGGGATCCACCTTTCCCACTCATCATTTCGCAGCTGTTAGCATATCTTCTGAAGTCAGTTACCTCTTTCTGAAGGTAACCAATTCAAGCCTACTCAGCCACTCCTTCAATGTAAATCATTCCATATCTTTAATGTTCATCCTGCTCTTGTGTGAACCTTTCAGGTTCTGGTATCTGCTTTTGGAGATGTGGGCACAGTTCTCAAGATGTGAGCAAACCAGAGCCATAGCAATGCTTTCTGTACAGTTCTCTCTTCCTTTCCTAATGATCCCCTACCTTGGATTTGTCTTCTTGGTCATTACTGAATGATGATACAGTGACAGATAATAAAGAAAACTGAGACAAAGCAGGAAGAAAACAGAATGAGTTGAGTCAAAATCCTCTGGGAAAGGACGGTGAAGGGGAAAAATCAGATGGTGTGAGAGGCCTCTTTTATAAAACCCTAGACCTTCAATGTGTCTTTAATATCAAGAATAAATATTATCGTGAACTGTCAATATGCAAGAGTTTAATGTTCCAGCTGCAAACTCAAGAATAAAGGGATGTGATATTACACTAGCTTATCCTCACAAGCAAACAGGGATGTATTTTACATGTAATTTTAGTAGTGAACACGTTCTAGAAGAACTAGTTACAGCAAATAATTTTGGATCAGAGTGTTGATAGCATTTAAATGGAATGGGAAAAAGGATAAAAAATATCCTTCTCGTTTTGTTTTTTTTTTCATGGGGAAAATTTCAAGAAATTTAAGAAAAGCAGTGAGTGGAGTTAACCAGTTTGACAAGCTCAGGGGGTGCATATGAAGGAGTATAAGAGTTTACATCAGAGGTAAAAAAATATTTCTGCAATTTGCATGCCAAACAAAGGAAAAACAAATGAAGAAGTTTTCCAGTTACCTGGATGAATGACTGCCCAAGGAAGGATGCTAGGTGTAAACAGTCTGTGGGAACGGATAAAGAGGTCAGTCGGTCTAGGCAGCTATGTTTTGAAGGTCAGAAAACATAGGATTTCAGCACCAAGTGCCAAAAGTCAAGCTGAGTTAGACCTCGCAGATCTGTGAAGATAAGTGCTGAAAGGTTTGGTAACTGTGTAAATAGAAACAAAATTAAAAAAGGAGGAAGTAGGGCTGCTGTGTACAGAGTAGAAGGCTGAGATCAAACATGGTATTTGGATCACACTTAGATCAAGGGCCAGACCCAAGAGGGTACGCAGGGCTGTAATTCCAGGAAGTTAATTTGGCTCTGGGAACAAAATTCACAAAGATGAGGAAGATATCTTATCCCTTTGTATAGTAAATGAGAGAAAGTTACATTCCCAGTGTGGTGTCTGTGCTGCTCATGAGGAAACAACGAACACACCTGTCCAAAACTCTGTCTGGTTCTAGGTCTGTAACAAAGCTTCAGCCTCTCTGGCTACACCTATGTTAAGAAATAAAATGTAGTGAGGGTCCAGGATGGAGTCCCAGTGCATGATTGCCCATGCTGTTTAATAGTTCCTGCTACAGGAACGGTTTGTGCAAGACAGCCCTTTCCCAGGCAATGCCTGGGCACAGTTCGTGGGACAGCATGGGATTACTCTTCCCAGTGAGCAGTTTGGAGGTGGCCACCTTGCTTTGGACTTGTTTTGGAGAAGAAGAGGGTTTTTCTGTGTGGATGCAAGCTGTGCTGTGCAGCTTGCCCTCAAGGACAGAGAATGGGACACAACCCATCTTATTTAGAAACATAAGTCTAGTCTCTGAGACTGGGATGATCTAAATGACTGAGATGTTACCGAGATAGAATGATAGAATCATAGAATAGGCTGGGTTGGAAGGGACCTTTAAAGGTCATCTAGTCCAACCCCCAGCAAGGAGCAGGGACATCTTGAACTAGATCAGGTTGCTCAGAGCCCCATCCAACCTGACCTTGAATGTTTCCAGGGATGGGGCATCTACCACCTCTCTGAGCAACCGGTTCCAGTGTTTAACCACCCTCATTGTAAAAAAATTTCTTCCTTATATCTAGTCTGAATCTATCCTCTTTTAGTTTAAAACCATTACCCCTTGTCCTATCGCTACAGGCCCTACTAAAAATATCCAAGATATCTTGGATGACCTCAGTCATGTACTGTCAGGGGCCATTAATGACTGGCTATTAATGACAGCAGTTCCAGCAATGATATTGAGAAGGGCAAATCAGCATTGCTGTTGGGAGCAGGGATGTGCACAAGTGATGATGAAACTGTTAGAAAAGAGACCACAGATTTTAATGTACACTAGCTGAAAAGCAGATCATCTCCATCCCAGAACTGTGAAAAGATGTGAGCATGTAATTGAAAATCTGGAAGTAAAGATTTTTGTTATAATTTTTTTTTTTAAAATTAGGGGTGTTACCACATGACTGGATGAGTAGCAGCCATGGGACTCTGATTTTAGTAGTCCACAAGATATTAAGATACATTGTGAAGTAAAGGTATACAGAGGTATGGATTTAAATGAAAAATGGAACACGAAGGCAAGCAAGTTTGCAAAAGGAGACCATTTGGGCTAGTTGATTAAAGCAAATAACTTTCTAGACAAGAGAAATGCAGCATATCTAATCTAGTTGGACAGCAGTAAAGTAAATGATACAGTGCTGTCTTGGAAACTGGCTGAAATAAAGAAAGGGTTAGTACATGAACTGAGTGGCAAGGAAGGTGAGGCGGTAAGGAACTAATGAGAAGGGAGATGATGCTGACTGTGTTGAAAGAGGACTACCAACCTGGAGGAAAGTTACTAATGGAGTTCCTTCAGGATCCATCGTGGGATCAGTTTTATTTTGTTATTTCTTTTAATGGATTTAGCACCAAAAGAATAGACTGGGTTGATAAAACTTGCTTAGATCAAAGTTGGTAGATATCAGAAAGTGAACAGCTTGGAGCTTCTGGTGACAGTTGTATTGATTTGACTGGGATCCTTCAGTTCTATTGATTTGACTTCATCCTGTGAAGAAAGGGACTTACTAGCTGGAACAGTACTTGTTATTTTTATTGCTATAGTGCCAAGAGACTTAGCCACAGTTGTGTGGCATTGTGGTGGATCGGAGGTGGAAATCAATCTGTAAATACTAAAGGGGATATGAGGACCTGCAAAGCCTTGTGCAGTACAGACCAGCAGATGCTGTTCGGTACAAGTTACAAAGAGAGATACTGAAGGGCTGCAAAGAAAGAATCATGAGGTCAATACATCAGGCTAGGAAGGGGTATATTTTTGCAGCATTTTGGTCGGGTATGAGCAGGGCATGCCAGAGTTTGTCAAGGCACAAGAAAAGGGTGTTGCAACAATCAAGGAACAAGATAGGAAACTAAAAGTGTAAGAAATCACATGTATCACTGGCTTCAGTCCCTCCCAGTTACAAGAAAAAAATTCTTCAATCACCAGCATCATTTGGTCCAGGAATGCAAAAGAGCACCTAGTCAACAATTTCACAGACACTCACAGAGTAAACACTGGTCCATACTATAAACCACAAAGGACCCTTTCTCCCTGCTTCCAGTTTCCCAGCTGAGAGTTTTACCTGTGGAGAGGCGGGGGGAAAACCACTTCACTGAAATGTGGACAAATAGAATCTGCAGGACTTGGATGTAGCCTGTGAGCTGAGAGCAAAGGAATTAAACTGTTTCTTCTTCAAATTCAGTTGAAATTTGCCAGGGTACCACTGTAGATGAGGAGGCAAACTGGAGCTGGAAGGACTTTCTGGGGTTTAAATAATTTAGTTCATCCTAAAACACAGTTTTGGCCAACTTAAAATTCTTCCTATGCATAATTCTGGGCTTAAAATTATTTGGGTCTTGAGATATACAGAAACAAAAAAAATACTTACAGTCTCTCACCTGTAATTCATTGCCTGGATGTAGCCTTTTTTGTGCTTCACCTGTGAGTGATATCATTTCACAGCATGGAAAATGCTAAACGACTTTGCCAGAAACAATGATCTTTCAAGAGCAGAAAGTACAAAAGTCTTTTTCATCTCTGGTGCTTTCAGAGAGCACAAACCACATGAATTATACTAGTAATTTCCAGTAAAATCATGGCCTGCTTCCCCCCAAATAAACACAAGATTCTGAAGGAAGTCCGCTACACCCAATCCTAATGGGAAAAAGAAAAAAAAGAGGGAGAAGATGAATGAGGAAACTAGCCCGAGCATACTAGCAGGTGAAAGAACAACTTTGTTAAGAATGGGACTAACCCAAAGCTGTAACAGGATGTTAGCTAAAGTTATTTTGAGAAAAGATTACAGAGAAAAGGGTGGGATTGAGGCGGTGGCTTCAGATAAAAATCGTATGTAAATGAGTACAAAAACTCTTACATTACACCACCACCTCCCACAGCTTTGGCCGAGTGCATTCCAAGTCATGTCTTTAGATTTATAATAAAATTATGAAAACGCATAGAGCACGCTTCTCCTTGCCACTTCACTATCATAAGTCTGGAGCAACTCCATCCTTGGCAGTGACATCTCTCCTTGTTTTCAGTATTGCAGGAATAAAATTTGGCCAAGAGGACTTTAAAATCCACCGTCTGATTCAAAGGTGACCTCTTGGCCCAGCTCTTGTTGCATCAGCTTTGTCTGATGCATCTCCTTTGATTCCTGGGTCCCTGAACTAGTACTGAATTCATCAATGCACAAGCAGAGAAAAAAGAAATGGTATGAGTCAGAAAGGATGAAACATGAGACTATCACACAGACCAAAGCAGGAAAGAAGATCCTCCCACTGAAATGGAAATACTTGTTCGTAATTATCCTTCAATAATGTTATTTGCCAGCAGTAAGGCTGAATAACTTGGAAAGGAGCAAGTAACTCCCACAACCAAGAAAGAGGAGGAAAAGAGACAGATAAACAGATGATCAGGGTTCATTTGATTTATTCTGTATGTTGCAATAAGGTGCATTTTAAAACTGCTTTAAAGACTCTTCTTACCTGTGACTAGGATACGTCGGTGAACCTGCTGTTAATTACAAACATAAGGGTGACTAAAATGTCTAGGTTGAGCATCACTTTCCTCAAACACAACATATGTCCCCAGATGGGACTGGGAGGTCCAAGGGCAGAATTCCACCCTCCAGCCCATGGACTGTCTTGGTGGGCTGCAATGTAGCTTCTCTGCAACCAACACTGTGGAGCCTTCAGGACAGAGGCTTCTGCCATAAGTGGCAAATACTCAGCTTATGCCAACTGAGCAGCACCTAGCAGGACTGCTGCCAGAACATACCAAGAAAGGCATTTAAGAGAGAGCATCTGCCAGCTCCCAGTAAGATTCAAATGCTGTGGGAATGGGGAGGGACCACCTCACCCAGAATAAAGATACGACCAGCATTTTGGCTCTTTGAAAGGCAGTGTCTCTTTGTTCCAATGGCGCACTTAGCTCTAATTTGGAAAAAGAAAAATCCAGCCTGGCACACTGCTCTTGAAAAGCAGGAGAGCTGTGTTTCAGCCCTTGAGCATGGGAAATGGGTAGAGTTTCCAGACCCTCGCCTCTTGCTCTGATGTTTTACCTCTGGGGCACACACTGTACACAACTTTGGAGATTGAGGTGCCTTCTGCTGGAGAGCAGCTTGCTCTGGCACCATGAAGTTAGCTGGTTTGTGTGTGCTTATGGAAGGGAAGGTATTCAGCTGTTGCTGCAGCCATGGGGGTTTCCCACCCACATGAGGCTGAAAGAACCCAGACTGAGGTGGTGCCTGGCCGTTGTGAAACCAAAGCTTTTGAAAATCCCATCCACCTCTGCAGTCTCTCCATTTTCCCTGGTACACAGTCACTTACACCTTCACATCTGGCTAGATAAATTCTGTGGGGAATGTCCAACTGCTTAGTCACACTAGGTCTGCCTGCCCCATTGCCTTTTCTACCATGCTCTTGTGGTAGACAAGAAAGTATTCATCTTACACTTCATTTCACACATCTAGGCCACATCTGTGCTCTTTAGTTAAAAAGGACCAGGGCATGTCCCTAAGCACTGTTCCACAAGCTGTATTGACTGCTCTTATTTTAGACAACTAAACTTGCCCAGGACAGAAAATGCTTATGGAACAGAATGTTAATGTCCACGCTACACAGGGTGGTTGTATGTAAACAGGGAATGGCCATAGGTTTGTGCTAACAGCTCTTGTGTCTAAGGATTATTTGGGACACTGTTAGTTGGCATGGATGAAAACCGTGCCATGGGCCTTTTAAAAAAAATTAGCAAAAGGGTGATTAAGTTCCATTAATATTCCTTAGCTTTGTTTAACTTACAAGTATAGACAGAGTCAATGTTGCACTGTTTGCATGGTCGCTAGCACAGTTTTGGCCTGGGGCTACTAGCACTGTCTTGAACAATACATAGGTATGGTTTAGAGGATGGTATGGGCCAGGGACCATTCCCAGTAGGTGGCTGGGATGCGGCCAGGTCTTTCTAGATTATGATTCATCTGGTGCACTTCAGGCATCTTCCTCAGAATGAGACGAGAAAAGGTTCGGGGAGGGCACTGAGGATGATCAAAAGCATGACATGGCTTCCATAAAAAGGATGACTAAGTTGGCTGGGACTTCCCAGACTAGAAAGGAAGATCTTGTTAAAATATTTATATATCAAGATATTTGATATATATTTTTATATATATCAATATATTTGATAAAGACACATAAAAGTCAGCAAGACACAGAGATGGAAGTAGGGATCAATTGTTCACTGTCTTCTCCAGTGTAAGAAAAAGCAAGCTAGCAAGTAGCACGTTCAAAAGAAACAAAATGGTGTAGTATTTGAAGCTACATGTAGTAAAGCAGTGGAATTTCGTGTCACAGCATGCTATAAATGCTAACGTTTTGCATGAGATCAGGGGAATCTGGAGAATTTAATGGAAAATGAAGGACATAATGGCTACTACATACAAGGATACCATTTCTGTCTCAGTTGCAAATTGTTTCAGATCAAGAGAGTGTTCTAAGGAAGGGTCTTCATGTGTTTGCTTTATCATAGTTTCCCCACAGATCTGCTTGGACTGTTCTCAGGAACAGCACATTGCTCTAGATAGACTATTGGTGTGGTCGAGGCAGCCGTTCTCAAGATTTATGACTTGTGCCCCACAAATGCCTGCTTTTGTGCATTGATTATAAGAGAAGCTATTATGATGTGCTCATGTGGAGATATCTGTACCGTAGATGCCTAAGGTTAGGGGAGATGGATCTCTTATATCCATGACTGCCACTGTATCCAGATGTCCCTCGGGGTTTTTAATCTGCTCGCCAGCATAGCCTGGATGAACCTAAGTTGTACACAACCAAAATACTTAAGGCGATGACAGTATCACCTCTCAATTAAACAATAGCAGGTGGTACTGGAGCAATCAGTAATGGTATTTCATTCATGTAGCTTGTTTTATTTCATGGTGGCCTTCTGTCAGAAATCTCAGCCTTAGAGCTAATGCCAGAAAAAGGCTGAGCTCCCGGAGTGAACTCTAGAAAGAAGTTCTGGAATGGGACTAATTTTAATTAATTGTGGATGTCTGTAATACAGATATCACCATCTAAGTTCACTGCTGCAGGCTCACTCTAGTGTTGGGGAGTAAACTAGAGACTCCCAGGGTGATATTCAGCTGACCTGGTTTAGGCTTCTCCTTGTCTATTGGCTATGAAGTCTGCTTAGGGGAACTAGCTTGGATGTTGACAATTCCTCTTGCTCAGCTCTTGATGTTGCCACGTCTTCTCCAAGGAACCTGAACTGCAGAATGAATAATCTTTCCCTTCCTCCCTTCCTTCCAGTCCATTCCTTTTGTCTTGCACAAGTTCACGTAACCCGAGAGAGCGCACCATGAAGACTGCCACCTGGCACCGCCCACCACCAAGCTCTGAGCACACAGCTTCAGATCCTCCTCAGTTTTGTTCAGGTGTTACCTTTGCAACCCCATCAGCAGACAGGACTTCTGCTATAAGTAGCCAGGATGCCTACATACAGCCTGACTGTGAGACATGACCAGTCTGTGCCAGGTCTGCAGCCTGTCCTTTACTCACCTGGATGATCACAGCAAGAAGGTCCAGGATAGCAGAGAACACAGGGAGTAATGCCATTCTTGGATTCCACAGATTAAAATGAACTAGGATGGGCTCACCAGCTGCTTAATAAAAAAAAAGCAATGAATGATTAAGGTGCAGTGAATTATTTTTAAATACAGAATTTCTTAATTCTAGCAAAAAGAAGAGAAAACCCAGAACAACTGTTTGGTTGGGTTTTGGCCTGTTATTTGTACCTGGTGTTCTTGGGTATCTCAGCTTGGCATAAAATTAGTTTTTTCTTTTTGCTGAACAATTTTAGGAGCCATAATCTCAGACCACTGCAAACACACCTTATTTATGCAACCACACCTATTAATATGCACAGGAGATGAACCAGGGCTCTATGGCAGTGATAGGCAGAAGTGGACTGCAACATGACAGGTACGGCTGTTCATTTCACGTGGAACAGGTGTTGAAGAAACACTGCAGCAAAACATAGTTTGAAGGCTTTCTCTGAATGCTTACCGCAAGATGTGCCTTCTCCAGCCTTTCCAGTGGGTAACCGTTAATGAGCATGGTGCGGTCGTAACTGATATTGAGCAATTTCTTTATTGTTTATGCCTTTGCCTGCTTATTCACTGAAGGACTTTTCTGCTGTTCTGCCTTTGTTCTGCAAGAAAGAAAACCAATTCCTTCAGCTTTTCATTAATGAAAGTGTTTCTTATCAGTCTTTTTTTCAGGATTCCCCCAAGTAGGTGTATTTCTTTACTGTTAAATGTCAAAACAAGCACAGTACTCCAGCCGAAGTTTCAGTGCTATTGATTACAGCTTCATTATTACTTTCTACATCCTACATACATTTCCATTAAGATGCTCTGCAAGAAAGATACAGTTGTTTTGGGCTCTGGGTGTGGGTTTGGTTTTTTTTAAATTTTTTATTAGTGCTGTTAATACCATGCAGTAGTCTCACATGACTTTTGGAATCCACTGTAATCTCCAGAGCTTCTTCTAACTGGCTGCTCAGCCAGCTGTTCCCCACTGCTTATTTGGTTTTCTTTCCTAAACTATCACTCTCCTTCTTTCTAGAATTCCACTTTATTTTGGACAGTTTCTTCAAGATCCGTGTTCATATGCTGTCCCATCCTGCAGCACACTTGAAACTTTTCCCATAGTGGTCTCACCATGGACCTCATGAATGGTAATGGCAATGGGATTTAGCCAAGCTCAGCATAGACCCCATGCTGTTCCCCTTCCAACATCCACAGCTCTTTTTGGCCATTTGCCCCAGTTTTGGGGGAAGCCACGGCAATTTCATCAACAGAGTATTTCCTTGGTTGGGGGCATGAGGCTTCACGGGAGGCAATGTCAAAAGCCTAATCCAAGCCCACCAGTGTCCACCTTTATCTACTGCATCTGTTTCATTCTGGCATCACTTGGTCAGCCATGTTCTGCAGAAGTCCATCAGCTGTCAGAGCACAGTGAGCAGTACGACTGAATGGATGGCTCGGTCCAACTCAGCCCCTCAGTTCTCATTCCCATAGAGTCTGAGGGGGAAAAAATAAGTAGGTTTTCAGTCCGAGCCTGAACTAATGGTATGAACTGTTTGCCTGTAACCTGCCTTTGAGGAACAAGCCCCTTCTTGCTCCGCGGAGGTGACCTCCTCCCTCTCCCTTGGCCATACGTGGCCATGCCCAACCACGAGGTTCTCCGCTTACATGCTTAAACCTGGCTGTTCCCGAGCTCTCCTCCCACGCTCGGTCTAGGTGATGCGCTTTCCCCCAGGGGCTGCAGGCCTTCCGTGGCCCGGCCGCCCCCGCCCTTCCCCGGGCCGCCGCCCGCCTCCCCGCACGCCCGGCGTTGCTGACAGCCTGCCCAGCTTTGCCCAGCCCGCGGGGCCGCACCTGGCCGCCGGAAGGGCCCCGGCACAGCGGCCTCCCCGCCGCCCGCCTCCCCATTCATTGTGGGGCAGCGGAGGCGGGGCCGCCCGGCCCGCGCTGGAGGTGTAAGCCGGTAGCGGGTAGCGCGGGGCTGCCGTGGCCCGCGGCGCCGCCTCGCCTCCCGCCTGAGCCCGNGTGGCGGCAGCGGCCCCGTGCCGGCGTCCATTTTGCATGATGCAACCGGGGCGGCGCGGAGGACTCCCGGGGCCGGACCGTCTCGCCTCCCGCCAAAACAGCCTCACCTCCATTTTCTTTCCGTGGCTTCCTTGCGCCCGCGGTCCCCGGCAGGTCCCTCCCGGAGCGTTGCTGGGAGCCATCCCTCGCCTCCCCCTGCCTCTCTCCCTCTCTGCGCTAGCGGGGCGGTGTCCCAGCTCTCTGCTGAGGGAGGGATCCCCCAAAATGCCGGGGCCGCCCGCCCGGCGGGAAGGGCCTTTGCTTGGTGCGGGGATGGGACCTGCTATCGTCGGCTCCCGGAGCGTGTGTCCCTGCGCCAGCGGAGGTGGCCATTGCCGCCTCCAGCCATGCTTTCCCTCGTCCAGAGCAAGCAGCAAGCCAGGGCAGAGTTGGGAAACTCATAAAGTGCATGCATGTTTCCCCGCTAACCCGTTTTGTTGCTTATCGTTGCTTTGCAACATGAGCAGCGCCATAGGGAGCATGCTTTGCCAGGAGGTGAAGGCCCAGGTGTGAAGGAGAAACCCTGGCCCATTTCCCTGATGGTCTTTCCATGTCCAAGATAGCTCCTGAGTAACTGCCGTGCTGTGCTTTGCTTTCTCTTTGAAACTGAGGCTGAGAATTTACGAAAACGTGGCTGAGAATTTATGAAAATGTGGGTATCGTTCGCAGCGCTCGAGTCAGCCCCATACCCTGCGAGTTCCTGCTGTCTGCTGTTCCTGAACCTGTTCTGTGACAAGGACAGGGGCTTGTTTCCATTTTGTTTGTCAGCCTGTTGCAGGCAGCTGGCCTGACTAACAGATGGATTTCTTCTTTTTTGCATGTGTATGTATGAGTGTTTGTGGCAGACAGGGCAGAGAGGGGCAGAAAAAACCCACTAAAAAACCTCAGGAGGGATTCTATATATAGCTAAGGCTGGACAGAAAGATTGGGACTACATACTAAATGCTAGTTAGTTGTGTTGTCAGCTGCTAGAGGCCTTAGTTTTGGAGCAAGGTGTCATCGTTGTCGTAGGTGCTGTACAGGCTGAGGACAGAAAGGCAGTTGCAGCTCTGAAGAGTTCACAGGCTGCAAATCCGGGCAGAAGAAGTGAGGTGATCACAGTGCTGCAGCTTTAGGAGTTAACTGTCTCTTAGCTGAGTGGTTTCGCCACCTGTGCGTGGCACGTGTGGTCATTTATAACTGTTAACTTTGCGCTTGAGCAACCTCATGGTGATGTCCAACATCAGGCAAAACAGTGGACACCCTGCCTCCCTCTGCCTACTTCTGTGGGGCTCTGCTAAGCCATGGGGGCAAATGGGGAAGACATGGTCACACGTGTAGGTGTCATGCAGGACCCTCTGCGGTGGGACAGCTCTGCCTCTTGAAGCTACTTACTCAGTGACACCTGTCTGTCTCTGCTGTCTCCGAGTCAGGAGAACAAGAAACACTTGGAGAGAACAGGCAGAAACTTAACTTTTGGATCAGGTATGCTGTGCACTTCTGTTGCCTTCAGCAGTCAGCCAAAATGCCTTTTAGACAGAATTTCTGTGTAATGCAAAAAAGTGTAATTGCACAGGCTGCATAGCTGCAAATGCCGACCCTGGCACAAAGAAGGAGCAAGCTTGTTGGTTGCCTGCCACAGCCCTCAAAAGTTATTTCACTTTCAAGTATTTTGAGTATCTTGTATTTTGATTGATCTGAAGGGGACAGACCTTGACTGGGCTCCACAGCATGCGTGCTTTAGATAGTCAAATTGGCTTCAAAATAAACCCATTTGCTGAGCAGGAGAACAACTGCGCGTTTAGTCCCCGATTTATGCCGCTTTGCTGGGATGTGTAAAGTTTTGAGCCTCACTGCTCATAGGCTTGTGCTTATCAGTGAGGGGATGTGTTCAGAAGGCACTCCTTGTTTTGGGTGGGCTGTAACGGAAACCTGAGGCCAGCTAGGCTTCTAAATCAAGCAATTCAGTTGTGAGTGTGGGTGAGACATGTGATTGCACATATGCCATATGCTCTTGACTCCACGTGGAGAGAAGGATTTGCTATATGGAAGGAATTAGCTTAGACAAAAGAGGGAACCCGTAACTCTTTCTCTACTCTAACCACTTATTGGAGTAACCAGCTCTGAGTTGTATTTTTGTTGAAACCTTTGTCACTGCCTCTCTGTCTGTCTGTCTGTCTTTTGTAGTCTACTGCCAGATTTCAGGTAGGGTTCATCGCCGTATGGTGTTGTACCTGAGCTCTGTGTCTCTGCTTTAGGTTGTGTGACAACATGAGTGAGGGTTGATGTCTGCCAATCTAGCTGGCATTGCACGCCATTGATGGTCTGGTCTGTGCAAGAGGGAGGGCAAAAAGGTACTGGTTGTTGTTTAGTGTCAGATGGGAAAGAAGACAGGGAGAAATACAGTTCAAGTGAAGGAGGACAGGGATCTTGTTGCAATTACTGCCTCTGCCACCTTCTCTTCAGCCTTGATCTATCAAGTTCCTCGACCTTGATCCATCATGACAGGTGAATGAGACTTCAGTGGCCTTTCAGAAATGTTATTTCCAGTTGTATCCCAGCTTTTAGAGAGTAGAAGACAAAGTGGTGACTTTGTCTTCTCTTGGCCCATATCTGTGATGCCAAAAGCTCAGCTGCGTGCAGTGTGGGGCGGGAGGAAGAGAGGGTGGTTTACTTTGGCTGCAGATGTGCCCGGTGGATGCTGGCTTGATCCTGGCGAGGTTTATTGGCGAGCCACCATGTTACCAAAGGGCAGATGGGGATGTGGCAGAGCCCCTTTGCCTCTCCTGAGGGATGAGCTAAGAAGTCCCACTGACTTAACCAAGTATGTGTAGAAACTAGTGGCATTGACCAGCAGAACCAGGAGGCTGGGCAGTGTGGAAAACTAGTTCAGCAGTTCTGGGCGGAGTTGGTTGAGGTCAACTCCGGTCAGTACTGACCCAGAGTTAGTAACCAGGGTGGATCTTCTCTGCTATCTACGTCAGTGTGTTTGGCAGTATCCTAGGGCTTTTTCCATTACCTGCTATATCCTTATCCTTTGTTATCCTAGGGCCAAAATCCTCGCAAATCTGTCATGTGCTGAATGGTGTTGAAGGTAGCATTCATCTGACCAAATGTAGTCATCTACGTCCAAGGTAGTCAGCCCCGGCTCCCGTTACAGTCAGCCAAAGGGAGGCTGGACGTTCCTGGGGTGTGATTCATCTCAGTACGCTAAAGCAGATGAGTTGTGACCTGAAAGCTGCTTTCCGCTGACTATAAAAGGAGGCATTGGGGGATTAGCTCGGATGTAAAAGTCTGCACTACAAATGTCTAAGTGTTTATTTCAATGAACTTGTGAGGTTCTCTGATTCCTCAGTGACTTTGGGAAGATTCATGGCTGTTTGCATTACGGGTGGGTTTGTTCTGGTATTTTGAGTACTCCTTCCTTAGTGCTGTTGTTGCAATGTCACTGGCTACTTAAACCTACAAAAAAAAAAAAAAGAAAAGGAAAGAAAAGAAAAGAAAAAGGCATAGCTGAATCTGTTGGTCAAACAAAACATGGGGGCTATCACCTGCCCTACGATGGGCCCACCGTTTGCAGCATTCCTGACAACTGCCTGTGGTTTGTGGGCAGTTTGGGGGTGTCAGGGATCAGGAGCTGGCGCTCCCACTTTCCCGCTGTGGTTTGTAGAAACCTTGGGACCCTGCTCGCCCTGGCAGCTCTGGCTGGAGCTGCCTTCCCTCAGTGGGTCAGCAGCTTGCTGCCCTTGCCAGGGTCCGTGACTCTGCTGGAGACCACCAAGGTGGTGGGTTGTAAATCCCGTGAATAGTATCTGGTACAGAAGTGCCTTATTTCAGAGTTTCCATAATAAAATACTGTGAGATCTTTGGTTCCAGGTACATTTTTGAGTTTCTGTTTGGGATTTTTTTGGTTTTTTTTTGTTTGGTTGGTGTTTTTTTTGTTTTGTTTTGTCTTGTTTTTTCACTCAAGTGAAAAACAGTTCAGAAAACTCTGTTTCACAGAGGTGCAGTTTTTATGTGTTTAGGATTTGCAGTAACTGCTACAGGAAAAAACGTGCTACTAGCTTCTTTGCTGAGCAGGATCCCTCGGTAAATTTTCCTGTTAATGTAGCCTGTTCTTCAGTGCCTACCATGCCATGTCTTGACTCCCTTTCTGAGAAATCCATGCAATTGCTGTATTTACTAAAATACTAGATTTATTACTGTCTACTTAATGGTAGCATTTAGCTTCATATTTTCTTACACCTTTCTCCTGCCTTTTTCTGAGGTGAGGAATAACTCTTGGGTTCCCTTTCACCAGCCTTCCAGGCAAATATCAGAGCTGTCTTTTCTGAGCTGTACAGATCTTGCAATTTACTCTTGCCTTATTATTTTCTGCATCCTTGTCACCTATTTGTATGTTTCCTTGTAGATCTTATTCGCCCATTTAATTCTTAAACTACAAGGGTGAGGATTTTATTTCATATCCTGTGTTGGAGGACTTGCAATTCATTACTGTCCTTATTTACTGAGCAAGCTATGCTTTTCTTGAAATTTAGCAGCTATTTGACAGTCATCCACTTCTGAAAGTTTATTATAAGCCACTCTGAAGTGCTAAAAAAAAAATTGAACAATGAGCTTTTTATTTAACTAGGGTTTGTCCCTGCTACTGATTCAAGCAGACGGTTAAACCCCCTGTACCACATCATTTATTTATTCTTGGAACTCATTCTGTCAAATGAGAAGGTGTTCTCAAAATAAATAGCCGTGTGTGCCGTGACCCATATTATTCCTGGCTGCGTGTCAGCCTAACTGTCTTACATTGCCAGGTATTTTAATATAGGTGAGAAGAACTGAGTTGTAGGGTAGATGTACATCCTCTCTGGCTGCAGTTGTGCCTACTGAGAAGTTTGCCGCTGGCATCCCAGGGACAGCGGCAATTGCTGCTCCAGTTTTCTGGCTGATAACGCTTGAGAGAGCTCTCCTCTGACTTGTTTCAGCTCAAATGAGGCTGGGTAGCACAGGCTGCTTCAGTGGTAGGTCTCTGCTAACTCGAGTTAGCAGCTAGGTTACGTCCTTGAAGTTTCAGCTAGCAAAGGAAATAGTATGGTGTGTCTCTAGAAAATATTTGCTAACTCAAATTAGCAGTGTTTGAGTGGAGTGATCTGGGATGCTGCACAGATAGCTCAGTGCACAGAGCAGAGGGGTTGATGACATCTGGGAGGTAGAAGGCAGTGGTGGTACCAAGCATTTGGGGACATTTACCTCTGCAGCTGGTGCACTTGGAGCCATAAGAAAACCAGTGTCTACACTGATACGGTGCCATTCTGCATGTTTGCAGTGGACCACGTCGCTTCAGTGTTTTGAGTAAAGCAAAGGTGAGTTTGCTTTGGCTGTGGTGTATTTGTGGGGTGTGGTTTAGTGCCGCTTTCCATTACTATAAAAGAAATACCATGCAAAATCACCTTTTAATTTTATGAGTAAAGCATGCTGAGATCAGGGCTTGGGAGAACTTGCTTCCAAAGGATCTGCTTCCCCATACTGCCGCTACAGTGGGGTTGTGAGGTGGTATAACTCTGTGTATAGCAGGGGAACAGAAGGCCCTCCTGTGAAATCTGGAGTCAGTAAGCAAAACCATTTCTGCAAAATAAGAAAGGAGGGGGGAAAAAAAAAGTACAAGCTATAAAGCATAACAAAATCAGACCACTGGTAATGCTAGTAGTAGTTTTGTTTGGGAATGCTGATGTGGGAGGTTTATTCAGATGTGTATGTGGCAAGAGCAAACTGACTGTGCAAGAAATTACTGTGATTTGATAAATGAACTGTTTCCTTAAGCTGAAGAAGAGCTTGCTTCTGTGAGGGGAAAGATTCTTAAATAAATTATTTGGGAAAACTGTGTTGTTGAGTTTACAGAACTAGGTTATTTTGTTGAAGCAACTCTCTTATAAAGCAGTTTCAGCTAGCAAGGTAAATAGTGTGATGTATCTTTTGAAAATACTACAGAGGGGATTAGTTGGCTCAGGTAACCAGAATATCGTCTTTCATCCTTAGGTTACTGATTAAACCCCAGTTGGGGTTGCGTACTGCCTGACTGCTCTTTGACCCATGATGTGAGATAATTCCCAAGCAAAGGATGCTGCTGCATGCTGCACTATTTGATTTTTTTCCCTTCCAAAAAATTCACAAAACAGGGTGACCTATAACATATGTGTTGTGAAGATTTTATTCTTTGTCTCATTTTGCAGTGACAGTCTGTGTATCAGGCTGGTTTCTGTGCTTACAGCTTCTGAAAGCTGAGAGAAGGCCATTGAGAAAAATACAGCAAAATCAACCCCTCCTCTTTTTTGCTTTACCTAGAGCAGAACAGAAGTTTCTTGCAAGTTATTTGCAATAGGAATCATGTAGCTATTAAGAGATATTGACATTGAGTATATAATCTAACTGTCACTGTAGAAAAAAATGTCAGGTAATTGAGGACCTGTCTTAACTTGCCCACCGCTGCTTTAGCAACTCACTGAATAAAGGCATGTGGATGCTGTATAGAAAGGCAGTGATTGAAACAGGTATTTAAAAGTCTCTTCCAATCCCTACCTGAACTTGGCTGATACAATTTTGAAGTGCAAAGGTGCTGTACAGTTGTATATCTGCCCATGCTGACCACAGGTGCATTAGGCAGGACCTTTCTGGCTGCCCAATCTGCTGGAAGAAAGGAGCAAAATGTTCTGGCACCCTGAGTGAGAAGAAAGGGCAACACCCAGAAGTCAGCAGCTGAATGATGGATTAGGGTGGAGGTGCCACATCTTGGAGGAGAAAAACAATAGGTGTTTGTTGGGATTTTGGAAATGAGAACTCTTTTGAGATTAGAGTAGGAATTTGGCCTCTAGCATCTTTTCAGTTCAGGAAAAGTACCAATACAAGCAATAGAGTGAAAAGCATAACAGTTAAGCAACTGGACAAGAGCAGAAGCAAAATGTTTATGCTTTGCTCTGAAGGTGCTAGGATCGATGCTTGGGCAGTCCTGAAATCCAAAGCTTTGTGCACAAAACACTCTTTTTTTTGAGGAATGCAAGTGTGAGGAGTTGTCATTGTTCTTGTGAGGGAACTGGGCTTCTGAGTTGCTAAAGCCCCAAAGACCATTCAGAGACTTTCACATCTTTCTATTAACTGTTCGCAGAAAGGTGAAAATTCATTGAGGTGTTTTTGCTTCTGCTGGCTTTAAGTTCAGTCTGTTTTCTGTCTTGAGGAGCGGTCTGGTGGAGTTTTCATAGATGTCTGCTAGAGCCCTGCAGTAGCTGGGGAAGGCAGGCATCTCTGGAGGGTCATTCCTCCCATCACTCCTCCAAAGGGATAAATTTATACGTGGAGGTGCCCGTCTTTGCCTGGTGGTTACAGAGCGGGGTGAGATGATACCCTAAGCCCAAATGTCTGCTTTGGAGTTGGCTAAAGCTAGTCAAGAGGAATCCTACCCCTCATAACCTGGTTGGCATGTGAAGAAATACAAGGATGTCCCCCAAGGAAACTTGTATAAGTGATGAAGCCACACTGTTGTGCTTGGCTGCTCCAGATAAACCATCACAGATGTTAGAGTACTTTTGAACCTGCTTTTTCCTTCGAAGGAAATACCTGGAGAGCAGAACAGCATGGTGCAGGGCACCATCAAAAGCATAACAGCAGCTCTTTGCTTTTCATGCTGCTGTTCAGACCCTTGGGGGAAAATGGTAATTATCATTTGTTGCAGTTATTTTGCTTTAAAACCACCAATATTTTTTTTTCCAAGTCCCAGTACAGTGGAGCTAAGCAGAATATTTACAGCCGGTAATTTGTTTCCTTCCCGCTGTCACTTAAAGAGCCTAGCAGCAGCAGAGCTTATTATACTTAAAAGTTTCTTGTTCTAGATAAGTCACATGGGGAGAGATGGCACTGTACGTGCTCAGAGAAATATGTTGAAATGTATAATGCAACACCTCTCAGAGACTGTCATATTTAGGCCTCTCTGCCTAGCCCCGTAAATGTAATTAAGAGTGATTTCCTTTGATGCCAAAATAATGATGTGGAAAAATATAATAAGGTTTTTAAAAGGCATTAGCAGACTGGATGATATTAGTCATTTTTCTCCCAATAAAAACTGCATACTTACTTACTCCAAACAATATACTTTTGCTGAGAGGGACACAATTATTTTTAAGGATAGCCGTATAACTTCCCTTGACAGGACTATGTGCCGTGTGCCTTCATTTATCTCTGTCACTGGGTTCCAGGTGCAGGTTTTGGGGCAGACCAGGCTTCTGCATGAGGGGTGGGGAGGTGCAGGTCGCAATTCCAATAAAATCAGAAATCCGAGTAAGATTTTAGCGTACAAATTGGACAACTACTAGGCTGATGGGGTTGAGTAACAAGTATATCGCAAATCTTTTTTTTTTTTTTTGCTCATGGGAG
The DNA here is from genome assembly GCA_013401315.1 of Balaeniceps rex. Taxonomy (NCBI): domain Eukaryota; kingdom Metazoa; phylum Chordata; class Aves; order Pelecaniformes; family Balaenicipitidae; genus Balaeniceps; species Balaeniceps rex. Next base: position 29,564 of record VYZW01059756.1, read on the forward strand.
TTAATCCCTTCTGTAAGGTGACTTGTGCTTCCAAGGGAGCCAGAACAAGCTCCCTTCATGGAGACACATGGATTGTGAGAGCTGGCTTTCTGCCACACAGATGGCAAAATAAACTAATGCTGGCTACAAGGTAATGCCTCTCCTCGTGCAAAATAAGGGGCTGAGTCCACACTGTATTTTGTAGCGGCCTCATGGCTGGGCTCCGGCCAAATCTACCAACCTTTTGCTTTTCTTACCTGCTGGTACCTCTGCATCGTCCCCGCTCTCACCTCTCCCCCTGCTTCATATGAGGGCTGTGCCTTTCTCTGCATCCCTTAGTGATGGTTATGAGCTTTCTGCCCAAATCCCTCTTTGGGCTGGCCAGTGTGGAGCCTCCACATTGAGGGAGTGCAGGGTCCCTCCGTGTGGCATTGTCAGCAGTGGGACCTGAAACATGTGGCTTGCGGTCTGGCTCCCAGCTCGTCTGGTGGGTGTCATCTTTGCTTTTTTGGGAAAAAAACCTTCAAGTCTTGATTCAGTCCCAGGCAAGAGCAGGAAGCCTTTTGTTGTACCTTGAGAAGGGGTCTGAGATAAATATGAAGTGGGCTGTGCTTGGACATCTCTTTTCCCCAGCCCTTCCCCACCAACAACCATGCAGCCTTGAATGTTTGGGTTAGATGGAGGCAAAACTCCCCTTAGACAACAGCTCTCCCGTCAGGGAGCAGGAGAGAGCTGAATGGTGAGCCTGTGGCTAAAAAAAGAGCATTTACTGAAAGCAAACAAACTCCACACCTACCTTGCTATGAAATGTAGTTCTTCAGTGTTGTAACTCCTTTCTGATAAAATTTATTTAGGTAGGATATATCAAAACCAGTGTTTGTGTGAAAACAAGAGCAGTTGGTTATCCTGTCATCAGACCGGTTAAATGTCACGCTTGTATCATTTGCCATGCTCTGTACTTACTTTAGGCTTAAATGCCTAAAATGGATGCAGTTTTCAGAGGCATTTTGTTGTAAATCCATCAGTGTTTAGGAGCTGCAAAGCGTGTACACTGATGGCTTGTGGGATTATTTGCAAAACAATTCTGAGACTGATTTTTTTTTTTTTCCTTACAGTCAGACCCGTAATCCCATTTCATATGCCTTTTGGTGTGGTTTTTTGGTTGTTTTGTTTGTTGTTTTTTTTTCATTAATTTGGTGCTCCTGTCCTGTTGAATAGGGGATTTTACTGGCTCAGGCGGTGTATGGGACTGAAGGGCTGCAGAGCTGGGCAGGATTGGGTCAAATACTGAAACGAAAGCGGGCGACTTGTGCAGCATGAAGTTTTACCAGCAAGCGGGCAAATGCGTGGGTGAAGCTGCCATGGAAACTGCTTGTAGTGTTTGCAAAAAAGACCAAGCTCTGCATTGCTGCTATTCTGAAATACTGGTCTGTTTTTAGCCACCCTCTCCACTTGTGATGGCCGGGAATGTTGTAGAGGGCAGCTGCCTGGGAAGGGGAGGAAGGTGGGAATATGATGCAACGTGAGCAGCTTCTTGCAAGCCTGAAGGCAGCACAGGTAGCTGCGCTGGCTGGACTGGGAGAACCAGGGCAGGCAGTCACGGCCGGGATGATTTGATCTCAGGTGAGAAGTGTGTGCCCACTGCCGTGCCATGGTGAGGGATGACAAAAGAAGCAGTGCTTCCTCAGTGGCCGGGAGGTAAGTGTGGTGACCATCATATCTGGGTGTGCTGGCTGCACTCCTGGAGGGAGGTTACCCCCTGCCTCAAATGTGGGGTGGCAGGTGGCTTTCATCACCTCCCCTCTCTTTCTCCTTCACACAGCCCCATGCTTTACCTCCTCTGCTCCACCTCTTTGCACCATCTTCAGCTCCCATTTTGCTGTGGGTGTCTGTCTAGACTACACTGACGTGGACACATCCTGTGGTCCTGGCAGCCAGGCTCCACAGCTGCCCTGCCCAGCCCAATTCCTATCCCAAAACAACAGTCCCTGGTGAGGCATGTGTCATGGACTGGCAGGGGGTGGGTCATTAACCATCAGGGAGTTGGGACATTGCCATATCCCAGTTACGCTGGAAGTGTGGCCATACCATCGGCACTCAGCATCCCCTTCTGCCTCAGGGCTTCCTCCTGCACGATGCTCCACTCCTCGTGCTGTTCCCAGGCAGCCGGGGCATCAGTGGCCCCTCCTGAGTCGTGCGCTGTTGGCTCCTTTGGCACTGAGTGACCCTGGTCAGTGGGGTGTGTCTGGTGAAAGGGCAATCCTAGTTTGATCGGACGGTAGCATTCAGTCATTGCTTTTAATCCAGTGTGCATCAGGGCACCGTCTCTCAGGGGAAGGTCTTCCTGAAGAGCTCTCCAGTGGGAATTACTTGTCTGCTGGGCAGAGGTCAAGAACCACTCCTGAAACTGCAGACACACAGCATCCTCTCAGCTGCAGGAGAGTACGTGGCTGCACACGCCAGCCGAGGGATGTGAAAGTGCTTGTTTGTGCCTGCAAAGACAAACACGTGGGACTTGGAAGGAGCTGATCCCTCCCCAGCCCTTGAATTATGACTGGAATGCAGGAATACTAGGTCTAAAAGCAAACATTTTAGCTCCTTTCACACTAGGCTTCTCTGTGGTATGGCATAAATCATATTTGCAGAAAGCTTTAGTATTAGGTCCGTAGTCATGCAAGTGCCCTCAGAAGGTTGTAATATATTTTCAAATGCAGCTGGCTTGCTTAATGAGACATTAGCTTCGGTTTCTTCAGAAAAGGGAAGTTTTTCTTAATTCTTCCGCTATGTCAAGTCACTATCAAACAGCCACATCACGGTGCAGGGCTGACAGGTCTGACTTGGAGGTCTGTGTGGGGCAGGCCCTTGAGAATGGCCTCCATATCAGCAGAAAAAATCCTGGATTAATGAAAACATATTCTTATTACTTTCTTTAGGTTGCATAAATCTTAAGGAGTGATGTAGCATAATTTGAAATTTTGTAGACTCATAGAATAGGATGGTTTGGGTTGGAAGGGATCTTGAAAGATCGTAGTCCACCTTCCCTGCCATGGGCAGGGACATCTTTCACTAGATCAGGCTGCTCAAAGCCCTGTTCAACCTGACCTTGAACACTGAATTTGCAGACACAGTTACCTGAGGATAGCAAATCCTTTCTCAGAAGCCTAGAATCATCTTGGCGTAAGGCACAGGGGGCCCCCTGACTCTGCCACATATAATTTCTGCTCCCCTTCCTTCCTGAACGAGTGCGAGTCCAGCACAGGCTGAGCTCTCCCTTGTGTGAGCAATTCCTCCAAAATTTATTACAGAGCATTTCCTCTAAAAAAGCTCTTCAAACACCTCCACCTCACACAGAAACACCGCCCCTGCTCTCCCAGTAAAGGAAAGGGTTCCTTTGCTTCAAGTCAGTACTTGTTATGGTGATGGAGGAAGTTTTTAATTGGGACAGCAGCATGATGATAAGCCACACACTGTTTCTGGGAACGTGCCTGTTTGAGAAACATCTGACCCACACACACGCTGGTCCACAGGGGTGGCCAAATCCTGGTCCTGTGGTCCAGCATGTCGCCCAGACAGCCCTTGCTGCTGCAGGCAGGATGCCCGTGGGCCGCTGGGCAGGGGTGGCTGGGGTCTGCTCCCTCCGCATGGCACTGCCTCCAGCTGGAGCTGCCACTACTCACCACGAGATACCTGCTGGCCTCCACCTGTTCCCTGCCATTCAGGGACATAGCAAGATCTGCTGATTTATACCCACTTTGATCTGCCCCTTGTCCACATCTGAAAATCACCACTCGGCTGTGCCCTTCCTCCGGGTGAAATGATAGTATTCGGGGAAGTCGTCTTCTTTCCGTCTGTCCCATCAGTTGTGTCCCACATCTATGCAGGATGGTGTTTGTTGTTCTGCATGAAGGTTGGGGCTCATAATTTTTTATTTGTTTGTTTCCCCACTGCTGTTTTAATAACAAATCAATTTCTCTCTCTGCCTAACTTGCTTACCTATCTAAGGGACATTTCCCACCTTCTTCCAAGGATTGTTGTCCAAGGGCCACGACTGGAGCATGCTGAATGGCTCGGTCAGGCATTTCAGCTAAGCAAAGCTTTGTCTTCATTTTATCTGGGTTTAAGAAGACAGAAGCTCACTTATTTAATATTGTTTCCCAAAGCATAAGTTTTTTTTCTGCTCGATACCAAGGCTGAATCCCTGGCAGATTATGGGTGATGTGTCACTTCAAGTAGATCCCTGGCAATCTGTCTCAGGCTTTCATTTGGCAAGTCTAATTACCAGTGGAGGTCCCCTTGGGTTTTATGACAAGTTGAGGGAGTTAAATCAAGCAATTTTCTCGCAAAGTGTAATTTGAAGCCATGCTGAGGAACTATTAGAGGAGACTGTACTAGAGCTGGTGGGAGACTTTTCAATTACATGTTTTTTCATCAGAAAATAGTGATTCATGTAATGAGGGAGGTGTGACGCCCTTTATCGGCTAGGCAGGAAGACATCTCCTTAACTTTTTGATCCCTGAGGAGCTGTGGATGGCAAATACAGTGCTCCACCCCCCCTCCCGCCCCCCGCCTCCAAACAGCTGGGTGCTGTTTTGAGCTGCCAGAGGATCCTTACCAGCTGAAGTGCGAGGTATGGGCTATAAGGGCTGAGAGCACTGAAGGTGCCTTTCCGGAGATGGTTCTCCTCAGGTGGGAATCCAGCCTGGAAAGTGTCCCATGCCTCTCCTCTGCCTTGGCTGCAGTGGCTTGCCATCCAGTCGGTTGTAGGCACGAGATTGGGTTCCTTTCAGTGATGCGATTTGCAAGCATAATTCCCCAGGTGGTTATTCTGGTACAGCTACAGGTTAGCCTGGGAAGAGGAACATACCTGGTTTCATGGTTTGACCCTGCCAAAACAAACATGTTGTCTGGCTGCACCCGAGTCTGCTTTGAGGCAGGATACGCTATATCCAGTTTGTACCTAAGAGGGGTTTCTCTAACCTGGTTTTGGCAACACTTGGGTAGTGGAGACTCTCATTGTGTATCCTATCCCAGCCTTTCATTGTGTCTGCAGTTGGAAAGCGATCATAACATCAAATTCCCCATCACAAATTAAGCCTGATACATTGCGTGTTTCTGCAGTAGCCAAGGAGGGCAATTAACGTCTGTCCAGCCTTTTACCTGTTGAATGGCTTACCGTGTGCCAACCTTTGATGTTAATCACGGCTGAAGCTTTGTGGAGAAGAATGGGCATCATCTCCCATTTTGGAGAATTTGAAGCCTGAATTCTGGGGGGTTGAAGCATTCCCCTCGGGACTTTCAGAGCAGGAACCTTCCTCCTTTATTTTGATCCAAAATCACTGCTTATTTCAAAACGGGTTTCATGTATCATCACGAATAGCTCAGATCAAGTTTTCTGCAGGTATTGAGACAAAACATTGAAGTTTGCCTGCTTTGAGATTTTGGGAAAGTTGAGACTTCTTGTCTGGACTTGGGGAAAAGGATGGTCTTTGCCATCTCAGAAGTTGTCCTGGGATGGGAGAGGAATTTCTGTCCTTGGTACAGCCAGGAGCTGTGACAGTTTGGAAAGCAGGCAGGGGAGCTGCAGCACCCTGCCGTTCTCCCAAGGCAATACTGGAGCACCAGCACCTTCTTCATGTCCAGTGGGACTTGGTGTTCCCCTTTCAGTAACTGATTGCTGGTAAGTGGGTGGCATAGGGATTAGAGAGAGCACCTCACCACTCCTTTTCCAATGGAACAAATTGTCCAGGGCTATGAGACACCTGGGGGAGAGTGGGAGATGCTGCCTTGGAAATGTCCTTAACACTCAGGAGCTTGAGGAACAGAAACCTGCACCATCCCCAGCCATCCACGGCAGTGGGCTGGTCCCCCAGCAACACCTCCCTCATGCCATTAAAGCAGCTGCCTTCAACAAAGGAAAGTAATATGGTTGCATTCTTATGGGCAATTTGTCTTTAAGCAGGTGATTAGGATTGTGTTTTGTATACATTGCACACCCACATATGTGCACGTGGGCCGTTATCTCTGTTTAGTGTGCAGTTTATATTTAACTGGATGGCTTCCTTCTTTTAAGTTACAAATGCCGTGCTAGTGTCTGATCCTGGTTTTTGATGACAGAATTGGCAAAGAATATAGTATTTAGTATCCATATATATATACACATGGATATAATCTACATTTCTGTATGTATATTGAGATTGCATGCATATGCACACATGTGAAAAATAAAAAATAAAATTATGACAATCAAGAAGGGAGCAATTTAACAGCACACAGACAAGACATTCCTTTCCTGGTTAAAATACTTCAGCAGGACAGCATCCCCGTACCCACAGTGAAACCAATTGCTGTTACTTTGGTGGTTTTTGGCTCGGACTCCATGCCATTACTGCTGCTATGGTGGGATATCTTCCGGCTTCACATAATGCTGACACTTGGTCATGCCTTTATTTTCATCAGCCTTTTCCCCGGTGGCAGGCATCTGCGAATGGCTATGACCACAGCCTCCGAGTCGTTTCTCAGCACTTGTCCCAAGGCTGTCCGCTCTAAGCTGCTTGCCTTTTCCAGCACAGCTGATGGGGACACTTGCAGCAGCTTCGGGGACACAACCAGATGCACCTTAGGGTCTGATGCCACGTCCTTTGCTTCTATTTCTAAAAGTCTTGAGATATGTGTTCAAATGTTCATGGGGAAAGCTCAGCATCTGCTGTAGCTGTCTTGTCTCTGCTCCATCACTTGTTGCAGAGTAATGTAACAAAACGTTGGAGATTTTCCAAGGCACGACAGTTTGGAAGGACATATCTGACACAATTCCTGCTTTATACTGTAATGGATCGCACCTGAGGCTGACGTGCCTCAGTGACTGTTGACTTTCCTCATTGTATTTCTGCATGATGCTTCAAAAAACATTCAGTGGTTCTGGTTTGGTCCCTTATAACATCTTTGCATCTAGGAGTCTACAGTCAAGTCTGACACCCCGAAAATATCTGTAATGCTAATGGCAGTAGTAGGAATTGAGGTTTTCCACCTCTTCTGTGTAGACTTCTCTGAATGAAGCTACCTTGGGGATGGAAGTAGCAAAATCAGCCTTTTGGAAAGGGCTCCCAAATGGGTTTGTTACCTGTGTGTTGATCAAAAAGTTGACATACATGCTTGTTCAGGGAGCTGACCCGTGTTTAAAATAAAAAGAGAGGGCCAAACCCATTCCACATTGTTTGCCAAACGTACCAACATGGCATAAGCACAAGCTCTTTGTTCCACAGACTAGTAGCAGTGATGGTACAGCTGTATGGGGGATACATTTATTGAAGACCAAAAGGATGATGAGGAAAAAATAAGACTGTCCACAGGACATCACTTTGCTGTGAGAGAAGGGTACTGATGGCAGTAGAGGTTTCCAAGTGTTTCAAAATGGATATAAGCATATGTGGGACAACGTTGAGTGGGGATTTCTGCTCGTGCTTCCTCCGAGGAGGTGCCTGGGGAATTCATTGGACGTGCAGCAGGGTCAGGCTTGGGTTTTCTTCTTTCCTTAGTAGAAAACTCCATGCTCTGCATAATCGGCTTTAATTTTCTGTTCTTTGCAAATTGGAGAAGAAAATTCTCGGGAGCAGCAAGGCCTTGACATAGATAAGGAGCGGTTTTTCAGAAGCTGAAACAAATTGTAATTGTTTAGGAAGTGATAGTACTGCTTATGTAAAATGGCGCCCTGTCAGCTTATTTTTACACATGGTGTTTTATGTTTAGCTGGACAGATGTTTGTTATGGTTTACTTTCTGCTGTTAACCAGATGCAAGATTGCTTATTTTCTTATGGGATTGTTTTGGAGAATGTCCCTTTCTAAAATGTTGTTAATGGGGAAGGAAATCTATCGACCTGATATAATAGGTATGTTAACCATTAGATAAGAGGAGGAAAAATATCTTATTTTATTTGAAAATACAATACAGTCAAGACACAAGAATTTGGACAGGGAACAAAAGTAACAAACATAAAATGCACTGTAAATAAAAGACAAGGACCAGTAGCAGTGGGTGGAATTTGGCCCCTATTGAAGTCAGTGGGAGCTTTGCCATCGACTTCAGTGGGAAAGGATTTCACCCGAGGATGTGGCCCGTGCCTCAGGGTCCGCCCTGCTAGGTTATCTAGGTGTGTCATTGCTTCCCACCGCTCTCAAAGCCCTCGGCTCCTCCTCAAACATGAAGGTGCCCAGAGCCTGAGTGGCCGGGGGCTTGAGGCTCGGTGTTTCTCATCAGAGAAGCCAGAGCTAAAGCAGAGATGAGAGCTAGGTGTGTGCAGAACAAAGCTAATCGTGTTCATTCAGATCAAGTTTCCTCAACTTGAAGGTGGTTATGTACCATCTGGTAACATTTCTGGAATAATTTATATTGTTTTATGTGATTAGGACGGCGTTGTGCCACAGGAGTACTTGACCGTACATTCAAAAAAAGGCTCATCGTTTCAAGTGTGATTGGGAGTGGGAGTGAGAGGAACCAGCCCAGGACACATTTCCTCACTTCAAAGGCAAGAACGGCTGTTTCAGAGAGCGAGATCACAGCCGGATCCAACTTCTAAGGAGGGAAAAATCATAATCTCCGCTAAAATCACCCTTTGATACAATTGCGAAGATAACAAATGATATCAGAGGAAAGGTTTTGGGCAGAGGTGTAGTGGCCCCTGTACTGCATCCTGCTAAACCAAAAGATTGTTCTCCTGAAAAAAATCCCACTTGTCTTTACTGAAGGTCTCCTTGCCAAACTATAGTGAATATAATTGAAAGTGAAAGGTTGATTTGGTACCTGCTGCTTCAAAAGCAGAAAAAACATGTAAGAGATGCTTAGGATGGTGATCAGTCGTCTGTGAGATGAAGGACAGCGCTGTGTGCGGGGGATGCAGAACATGGCTGCAGCACGGGTACCATGCCCTGCACTCAGCTCCCTGTCTGTTATCTGCAGGCTGTAGGAGGTATTTTATTCACAGGAGGGACAGTAAGACGTTCTGGTGATTTTGGGGCAGGACAAAGTTGATATCTTGATCTTGAGATCAGCTAGAAGAGCACTATCTGCTGGCATTAAGCTAATTGCAGGACATTGGCCTTAATTTCTAGGTCTGTCATAATTAAATAGCCCTTCTTCTAAACAAATTATCCACAAAAAGCAGTTCTGCTTTATTCTTGATAGCCGTAGTACAGCTGTGAACACCTGTAGGTATGCCTGAGGGAGCTTCAACCTGAAATCATTGTGAAATATGTTTATTGTGGGATACTCTTGAATTATATATGAACTTGAAATAATTCACTAGGTTTGGTTTTTTTTGTTTGTTTGGGTTTTTTTTAAATGGCTAAATCCTATGTTGCCCTGCTGCCAGAAAGCTTGCCAAGGTTGTGCCCTGATCCTCCATCCCTGCAGCTAGGGGCTGTTTCTCTCCTGGGGATGTTGCCCCTCCCCAGCCCCATTCTTGCCCAAGAAGTGATTTGTTTTGACGTGTGTGGCAAGAGAGGGCACTGGGTACCAGATCTGCCTTCATTTTCAATGCAGAGATAAAACTCCCATTGGTTTGGGAACACTGAGTCATGTTTGTTTTGCAAGACACCAGGTTTAGTTAAATTTAAGTTAAATGGCTAGGTAGGAAATAAAAGGCAGTACGTTTCTGAAGCAGAGGCCTTGAGCTAAATCCTGGAAGAGACTTGGCATCCGCAGTTCCTTAGGTGTCAGTGGTTGAAGGAGGAGGGAGAGCAGCTCTCACCTGTGGGGAACCTTGGTCCACCTCCACCTGGAGGCACTTCTTAGACAAAGATAATATCAGGCGGCACAGCCTGACCTCTGCCTTTTGCTTTTGTTCACCACAGAGCACGTCCTTCTTGGAGCTTTGTGCTGTGTATGGGGACAGTACGTTACTTACACACTGCAAGCAAGTGTATCATTAGTGCCACCTAGCTCTTAGGGTTAGCCCCATTCCTGTCGTGTGGGCATTGTAGAAACCTACATGCTGATGAGTGAGTGCACATCACAAACCTCTTCCTTCTGCACATTACATGGTCCAACCCTGCAGGTGCCCTCCTCCCTCACCTTGATTTTCTGTGTAAGAAATGTTCAGCACCCTGTAGGATGAAACCCAGTATGCTCAGCAAGGTTGATGTCAACTCAGAGGTGCAAACCCTGAGGAACACAAAACAGTGCATAATTCACTGGGGTTTGGGGAGGCCTGGACCCGTAGCCTCACCCAGGGTGAAATGTCTCAGGAAGATCTCCGAGCTTCTTCTGTATTTCCCTATGGTTGGTCCAGCTCAGCCTGCCCAGGGGCTCTGTGCAAAGGGCAGGTGAGCCCTGCCCAGCTGCACTGCATCTCTGCAGACCTCCCTGACTCATTGCTCAGCTTCTTGCTGAGCTGGGCCATCTTTCTACCTCCTTTCCATTTTTTGTCTTTATTAATAGCCTCAGCTAGGACTCTCCCATATTCTTCTGTATTGTGTCTAACTCCTCTGTTCAGGCCATTGAATGTCTAAACCTTGCCATAAATATCGACTTAGCAAGTATTTCTGAAACTGTATTTCACCAGACCTTTTGGCATTTCTTGATGTTTCTGTGCCACAGGATAAACCCATGTTTGTCCTGAAATCCAGAGTTTGGTTCTGAGTCAAACTGGTCTTGATTTTCAGACTAGCTTTGGAAAATAAATCCATTAACACATCTCCTGTGGTTATCTTCCTCATAGTAGGCTGTAGTTTATGGCAGGGAATTCTTTGTATCTTCTGCAGTGTTTTTTTCCTGGTGCACAGTGTTGGGATCCTCCCCATTTCCTGGAGCTCCAAACTGAGTGTCAGTCAGCACCACCACCACTGCTGGGCAGGGTGAATGAGTTAGCCCCATTGCTGTGGACTTTGTAGGATGCAGGCATCAGTAAGATCTTTGCATCACTCTGGTGGGAGTTAAGCAAAGGCTAGGACTTGTGTTGTCCTAGAAAGCAACGAAATTCATAGGGGATGCTCCAGTGCAGCGCTCTTGTGGTCATCTTACCCCAGTTCAAAGTTGAGGAGTGCCCTATCCCTGCTTTTGGGGAGGTGGGCAGGTGCCCAGCTGAAAGCAATCCTGGCTGACATGGATTTGGGTAAGGTTCAAGTGGGAAGGAGACTGCATGAGTGAATTGACATATGAATACACTTAGGTAAATAATTCTGTCTTCCTTCTGAAAGGAGAAAATAGTTTTACCTCTCTGTGTGTGTTGGGAATTCCCATGGTTCACCAAATGAGATTTTTGTAAGATTGGTCTGAAACCTACCTTTCTCCATTAGTCTGAATCCGTGCCTCTCGGGAGCGTGTTTGAGAGCTGTTGGTGGAGGAGACAATTCCTGACACGGTGGGACTTCTAAATCCTCAGCCTTGTTCCTGCAGTTGTAATTACTTTCTCATAGTAGGGGAGTTAGCGTAAGGCCAAGAGAAAGGGATTTAAGCCAGGGTTTATGACTGGTGTCTTGGAAAAATGAAGAGGATTTTTGATTTTGTAGTTCATGCTGTGGTGACAAAATTGAAGCATTGGATTTAATAGCTGACTCAGTTAATTAAGTTTCTTAGCATGTATCTTCCCATCTTTTACACTGGGTTTTAACTGGAGCTGATGAAGTACCAGTCTCACTTGACTGTACTGTAAATTGCATTTAGCAATGTTTTTGCCTACGCATTATTCTCAGCATACCATTGATGTTAGTTGTGCAATGTATACTGCTGTTCCATTATTGGTATGCAAGGTACTCTTCATTGGAAAGTTAATGCCTCAGTCCAGCATTTCATCTAAATTAAAGAAGCTTTCTTCTTTTCCATAATTAATGAAGAAACATTTGAAAGCCCTGCTGCCGAAGCTGGGCTTAATCGTGCAGTGTGGATATCAGGCTGGAGCTTCTTGAAGCTACATCTGAGATGGAAGATGCGCTTCGTCCTTGTAGGCTGTGTCCAGGCAGCTTGTAGATTTGCAGAGCAAAACAGTTGCTGCTGAGAATCTGATGTCTGCATGACACATCTTACAGGGGAGGTTATGCTGGAGTAGCTGTTCCTGTGGGCTGAGCACCCATCAGGTGTTGGGGGGCATTACATATGCCCCTGTGGCGTCCTCAGGTTTAGGTTCATCCTGGTGGTATTGGGTTTGTGCACTCCATGAGCTCTCTGCAGTGTGAACCAAAGCGTGGTAAATGGGGACAACTGGGACATTCACTTTTAAAGTACTCTTATGCTCAGAACAGAAATGCTGATGGGCATTAAATAGTTGAATGCAGGTCTTATAGTAGTGATTTTGGTGCCTGGGGCCAAATCTGTTTGTAAAAGCATGGTAGGTTGTTGTCAGTGTTAGCTCTGTTACTCTGGCTTAGGTTGCCTGTAGTCTTTGGTTGGAGTGCGGCTCTGTTGGGACATTCAAAGCTTCTTGGTGCTTGTCACAAGTGTTGGACTTCCTCCACTGGAGGCCCATTCAAGGTGAAGAACTTTTTCCTTGTTACAGCTCCCCCAACACTGCTTTGTTTCAGTATGTGTTTTTCTGTGTATATGAATTAGGAGTAATCCAGCAGGTCCTATGGAAACATCCTAGCTGTGGCGAGCATCATATTATCCAACTGCCAAATTCTGAATGAGGATGATGATGCTGGGATGAAGGTGGGGTGGCAGAGTGTGGGCTGAGGAAAACAGCTACAGCCAGTGGGAGCAACACTCAGAAGAGGAGGGTCAGGGATGGGTAATCAGAAAGAACCAGGGTATGAAAACGGCAGTGAACCAGCAAAGTTAAACCTCCGTCAAAGTAGGAGGTGGTGCCCATTGACTGGAGAAGAGCAAAGAGATAAGTGCGTTTACCTGTGAGAGACTGGCAGATTCACCTGACAGTTTTATTTGATAAGAGGCACAGGGAAGGTAGGGGACTATTGTATTTTTTACTTTTAAGGTTAAAGGGAAGAATAATAGCTCTCCTTTATCTTGACTTGAGTAAAGCTTTTGATGGGGTGCCACACAGGAAGTTATTTAAGAAGATGAGGACTAGTAGGAAACTGGCATGGTGCAAAAGGGACTTTTCAGTGAGAAGTCAGGGACTGGGAGAGGAAAGCAGACACTGGCAGAGGAGATACCCACTGGACTTCTTAGTGGTTGCTCTTGGCATGCTCTTGTTGCTTCTTCTGATGGTTCCTCTTGATGCAACAAGTAGAAGGGTGCTAATGGGATATACTGCTGCTCAGAGGGTGGTTCAGAGGTGAACAGTTTTACACAGGGCAAGGGACTGCCCGTGTCTTTGGGGCTTGGATAGCTTACCTTTGCAAAATGAAGGCTGAGAGGTTATGACTGATCTCTAAAGGTACACTGGGGTAACCACCCAAGTGGGGAAAGGCCATTCTTGGCACAAGAGCATGTGAGTAAACGCTGCCTACTAAAGCATTTTGGCTGGAGGGTAAAGGAGTGTTGGTGGAGCTTTCCAACAGTGGAGATAAGGCACCTAGAAATTTTTAAGGGAAGGCCTGATGTTACGCCATGGTTGCCTGTGACAACTGGGGCTAGACTTGGCAGTGTAAATAGCAAGAAATTCCTTCTAATGGTGTGCTTGTGGATTCAGGTAATGCTGTGAGGAGGAGCTCTCTAGCTGCTTTCTAAAGCCAAAGACAATTTTGAAGCAACGTACTTAATTTTTTTCAGAAAGAATAAGACAAAACTTCCATACCCGGGCTGTGTCCAAGGACATAAATCTTGAAGGGATAGACTCCCTAACGGCACTGGTTCCGTGGATGTCCTCGAGGAGCTGACCCCACTCCTGGCCATACTGGTTTGACCGATCGTAGCTTTTAATGAGTGCTGTTACTGTCTGCATTAGGTGGATGCCTATGCAGGTAGTTGAATTTGTAGGCTTAATGAGTTGCATAGCAAAATCTTCCCATGGTGTAGCACTGCAAGATACGTAACTCTCATAGGAAGAGAAACTCCAGAAGGATTTCCTAAGGGATCCTTCCACAGAGGGGGGTTTGCTTTGCCCTGCTGCGAATCCCATCATAAAGTCCCAAGCAGGGGAGCTGCATCTGAGCTGCTCACACACTGAAGCCACTGCATGCCCCTCTTTGGCTGTGCCAGCAGCTCCATACACAGGAATAGTGCAGTTGCTGAAATGGGACCACGGCTGGAAACCCTGCCCCACGGTTCCATTAAACACCCCCATCCTGCAGTGCTTTTGTCCTGGGTGGGACAGGGAAGTTCAGGGAACCCCACTGTGCTCTCAACTTCAGTTGTTGCAAATGCAAAATAGCTTGAGCCTTTGCCTCAGTGTAACCAAGTTAAATAAAATTTGATTCTGTGTGTCCTTTAAATTATATCTGTTTCAGCCTGCACAGTTTTAGGCAGCAGCCGCCTGTGCTGCTGCCTGTGGCTGGAGCTGGAGCTTAGAGAGGGGGAATGTCCCAGCAGGTCTGTTTGACTGCAGATGGTGTCACTGACTGCGGCATGTGGTCCTGTTGTGCTCTAGGGAGAGTAGCATGTGCGGTGCCTTATTCTGGGATGTAATGCTCACTTCTTACTTCGCCCCGAGACTTAAAAAATATATGTAAGTACATCTCTCTATATATATCTGGTTTTTTTTCAATTCCCAGGCCAGGAAAATCACTCTGAAATCTGAAAGATGGGCTTTGCATTTTTGGCTTGACCGCTTGTCTGTGGACTGGGTGGTTGTGGAGCGGGGTGGGAGCTGGGGTGGAGTGCCTCATCTCTCCCAGGATTGCGCAGCCTTCGCAGTGTGAGTGGGAGCAGGAAGCAGAAAGTGCTTAGGTTTTGTGTGTTTTAATTCCCTGTGCTAAGCCTAGGTAAAATGCTGAAGGAGACATTTTGCCATGTAAAAAGGTGGAAAGTGGGAAGATTTGGTTGTTGAAATGTAGCAGGGTTGTAGCAGTGTACCTGTGCAGTGATGCTGTTTCGGGCGGGTATCCTGGTCCAGGTAATGATGGCAGCATCTTTCTTGCAGGCCCTAACACAAAGATGGAGTGTCAGAAAATTATCAATTTTGGAAACCAGCTTCTTCGCCGGAAAAATGTGGACTGCACTCGAGAAGACAGTCGGCTCTCGCGATGCCTCAACACATTTGACTTAGTGGCTCTGGGTGTAGGCAGCACTTTGGGTGCAGGTGTCTATGTACTGGCTGGAGCCGTGGCACGGGAAAACGCAGGACCTGCCATCGTTATCTCCTTCTTGATTGCCGCCTTGGCTTCAGTGCTGGCTGGACTCTGCTACGGAGAATTCGGTGCTCGAGTTCCTAAGACGGGATCAGCTTATCTCTACAGCTATGTGACCGTGGGCGAGCTGTGGGCCTTCATCACAGGGTGGAATTTAATCCTCTCCTATGTTATTGGTAAGTATGGTGGGTGTGCTGCGAGACCCTAGCTTTAGTCCAGGATGGCAGCCCAGTTTCTAAGACCAGCCTTGTTTGGGCACCTGCATTACTGTTACAGAATAGACACTGCATTCTTGCACTCACCAAGGATTTCAGCACTCGCCTGCAGGGTGCGTTGTTGCTGGCTCCTGTCAGTCTGTGAGGTGAGTAGTGTGCTGTGGGCTGAGGGTTTGTCCTGAAGCCGGATTATTGCCGCTGTGACTTCCTCTGAATCTCCACGTCATCCCTTTGGCATCCCCTGGCTGCTGCACACTTCCCAGGGAGCAAAAGCATGTCCCCTCTGCCGAGAAAGAAGCCGCTGACAGAACGATGCTTTTGCACAGCAGCATCTGTACTCCCGGCTGATCAAGGATTAATTCCAGGTCCCTTTGAGACCTGTTTAAAGTATCTGGAGATTAGAGTTTTGTCTCGTGAATGGCTGCAGGGTTAAGCTTAGGGTGATCTGCAGGTTCACAGTCTCTGAAACGTCCAAACGAAATCCCTCCTAAGCCCTTGACTCCCACTAGGAGAGGCCTTGGATCAAGCTCAGAGCATGCAGTGTACAACTCAGCTGATACATTAAAACGAAGCCACGCTTTGCTAATTAAGGATTCGTGTCTTTTCAAGCACATTCTGGGCACGCTGCTTGTCATCATGCCTGTAATTAAGGCTGCAACCAACTTGCCAGTTGAGAGTGAAGACTTACTAGTTAAAATGAAAACCAATGTTACGCTAAATTATTGGAGTTTTTTTTTTTTTTAAATGCATTTTATGGGATGTGTAAGCGTTACCTTGGAGATTAGTTCCCATGGTGCTGGGGAGGATAAGATCATATCAAGAACAATATAGTGACATAGCAGCTGGTTGTCTGAGATCGTGCTGGCTCTGCTCTGTGTGCTGCCTGAAACCTTTTCTTCCTCCTCCTTTTTTTTGTGTTGTTTTTTTTTTTTTCCCTTTTTTTAATGAGAAATGAGAGGATGAAAAGTCAGGTCAATTAAACTCATCTCCTTAGGAAACCTGAGTCCTGTGGTTCTTTTATGAATCAGGTTCACTGCAAGGAGGGGATAAAAATAGTTTTTAAAAAAAGTAACCATATAATTTCCTCCAGACTCTGCTTAGGCTACACGTAGAAAAACTGAACAGTCTTTTTGGTGATTTATCTTCTGTTCCAGAAAGGTAATGATAAATTGTCTACTCCATGCTCCTCATCTAGTTAGTTATGTGGCCCTTCCCACCATGATACTGGACCACCAAAATGACTGACATAGCTGTGGATGCTGTCCCAAAACCTGATTCTGCAAATGCACGATGAAAAGATTTACATAGTCAACGTTATACTCCCAGGATCTGGGCTGAGGCTGGTATTTCTGAGATTTTTTTTTTTGTGTGTGTGTGTCCTCTCATAATGGCTTTTGAACCACTGCCTCAGTTTTTATTTCAGAGTTGGCTGCTCAGTGTATTATCACAAGGCAGAAAATTCAGTAAAATATAAGTAGATATTAACCATGAATGTGTTCAAACACAACTTTGTTACTTTTAATTCAGTCCTGTGACAAAAATGCATGTATGCAACTGGCTTTCTCATAATTTGGGAGGAAGGGTGGCTAAGCAGGAAAAACAACTGGAGGAGGATGTGAGCAGGTCTCTCTTCTTTATCTTACCCAGCCTTTCTACCCATGCTAATTAGTCCTTTTGTGAGCAAGGACAACTCCCAGCAGCTTCAGGGGTGTGGAGGAGAAAGATACCTTGGCAGGCACACGCTGCAGTTCAGAGCCAGGCATTGAGAGGGGCAGAAAACCAATTTTTTTGTCAGTCATGCTGCAGAAAATGCCAAGCAGTGCCACCGAAACCAGGTGGGGTGGTGGGAGCTTGCATCTGTAAGGGCCTTGGCCAACTTGGTGTTTTCACGCTGAGGTTCTCGGACATCTGTTCAGAAAGTATTGTGGGGGTAGAAAAAAATCCTGGGGTCCCAGGATGGATAGCCAATAGCTTGTAATTAATTGAAGAGACTTGGCTTGGGGAAAGACTGGTGTGGGATCTTGGGCGTGGGTGACGAGCAAAAATGGGCATGCAACTGATCAGTTGTGGGCTAGACAGAAGGAAGAAGGTGTCTGGGACCAGGATCTGGTGTGAACTTTCTTCTGGAATTGTGTGGGTTTGGGAAACCATGCCAGATTGTGGGAAGCATTTCAGGAACTGGAAGCTGGTAGGAGCTGGTAATATGGTGAGTAACAGCATCCCTGGCGAGTAGCTGCTGCTGGGGTTTCCTGGGGTGTGTGGTGACCTCCTGCCTGTTCCTGCAGTGAGCCCTGCACCTGAGCTCAGCAGCTCTCCTGGGAGCCGTGTACTGTGGGCAGGAGCCAGCTCAGTCTGGCGAGGTTATTCTGACTCAGGACTAGTAAATCCTGGATACAAGCCGAATGTCTTTGCACCATGCTCTCTAGCAACAGTAAGATATTATCCAGGTGTCTGCGATGTTGGAAGAATGTCAGATTGCCCCTGCTCCCTCAAGGCTGTCAGTTACAGAGAGTTCGGGATAAACGGTTGATAGTTACATGGAACTGGCATCGAAGCAACTGGCATCTGATATAACACATGCAGGAGCTGGTTGTTCCTGTCCTAGAATATGAAATATTAGAGCCAAGGACAAAAAAAAATAGCACTAAAGAAATAGTCTCTTCCCTCAAATAGTGCCAAAGTTAAGCTGAAAAATTGTAATGTGCTATACAATAACTTTTGGAGTTTTTCAAGATTAAATAGATTAAATTGATGACACTGATGTCCTGCCTCTTTAAAAGCATTCACACGGTGCACTTTGCTGTCTCAGTGAACAGAAGAGTCCCCAAACAGGTCTGTTCTGCAGCTTATTTTTATACTGTTGCAAAGCTGGATTGGGGCGGTGAGTGTTCCCAGCTTTGCTGCAGGTGCTGCCCACCGCTGCTGCAGAGGGATTAGCTGTAGGTGAGCACAGACATGGTTTGACATGATTGCAGGTGCTAGAGTTGGGACCTGAACACCCGCCCGCAGGTGAGTGTGTCAGGACAAACTGTTCTAGGTAAAGGGGGCCTTGACGGCATCCTCTGAGGAATTGCTCTGCAAACCGAAACCAAACCAACCTCTTTTTTTAAGTAGGTAATTATGTACAGTAGTAATTATATCATGCAATTAGATGCTGTTATATATAGTGTACTGCATAAGACCCGAACCTACTTATTTTACACAATGCTGTCACTGTCTGGTGGTAGCTCTTCGTTGTTACTATTTCAGTTCTCTGAAATGACTCTTCTGGCCCAGACAATGTCCCGGACTTGGTCATCCTGAGACCCCAGGTTCAGTCCTCGCCCCGGCAAGCTGTGCGTGGTTTGGTGCTCTCGGGAACCGGCTCCAGAGGGGGAAGTCTAAGCACTTGCTGCAGGCAGGAGTTGTGCCGCTTGCTGGGATCAGCACCAGCATCCTGCGATAGGCTGACTTACACTCGGATAACCTGTAAATTATATCTGAGTCTTTATCCTGCTCAGATGCTCTAGCACCAGAGGTTGGAGCAGACCTGCATGTTGCTGGAGTGCAGAGCTTACAGAGCTGGACGAATGTTGTGGTCCAGGCTCTGGTGCTCCAGTGTCGCGCTGCCGGAGGCCGGCTGGCTTCTGTAAGGTCCCTCTGCCTGGGCTGCAGTCACCCAGCCGGGGCTGCCAGGGATTTCTGCTGGTATGAGAAGACTCAGACCTGTCTAGTAGCAGAAATTACCAGGTTCAGGGGAAGTTCAGGCTGCTGGAGGCGTAGGGAAAAAGTCAGTCTAGGCTGTATCTTAAGGCAAAGTCGAGATTACTAAGAAGCCAAACCACTGTAAGGACTTTTTTATCTTGTCAGCTGAGTAGGAGCCTGAGACCCACCACCTGTGTGTGTTACCATCAAAGCAGATGCCAGGCATGAATACAGGCTTCCGGCTGGATCTGCCAAGGAAAGGCTGCTCCCACCACCCAGGAAGCACGTGCAAGGTTGCTATGAGGCCCTCCATGGCAAAAAGCCGTGCAAGGTGCCCCCTGTTTGTAACATTTGCCAGCCACGAAGGGTGATCTGCATCCTTTCTGTCCTCTGGCAGGAACCTCGAGCGTGGCCAGAGCCTGGAGTGCGACATTTGATGAAATCATAGGCCAGCATATTGAAGAATTTTGTAAAAAATACATGACGATGGATGCTCCTGGAGTGCTAGCAAAATACCCAGACATCTTTGCCGTGGTGATAATCATCATCCTAACAGGTAAAACCTTGGAGGGCCTTGTGAGTCTTGGACCTCCTTCTTCTGTAATTTTATTATTTACTTTTGGAATAGGCACAAAGTCCTGATTTATTTTGGACAGCATACCAAAGACTCTTTCTTTGCTACAAGTGTTGGATTGACCTATATAGCTGCTGTGGAGTTAGCACGGGGTATAGCCTGTTTACAAGGTTTTTAATTAGAGGGGAGCATTCTTGGTATTTTTTGAGCTGCTTTTAAAACCTTCAATCAAATTTTTATATAAGAAAGAAAAGAAAAGATGACTTGTTATCCTCAATCAGGTATGGAAGTTTAATCCTTCCCTCCACAAATCCTATTACACAAGAATTTCATTCTGTTGCTCTGTCAACCTTATTCCCTCTTTGATAATCTGCAAGTTTTCAGTGCCTTGAGCCAGGAAAGTGAGAAAAAAAAATGGGACTCAGTAGCAACCTGGTGTAGTACTGTTTTGGGTTTTTTTAAATATATATGGGCTTCAGTTTGCGGCAGTGAATGCAAGACTCCAGAGAAATAAATGTGTGATAAAGAGTCAGGTCCTCTTTTTTTCTAAAAATGTGCCAAAGCTTTGATCAGAATTTGGAAAAGTTTTGAAAATTTGTAAAATTAAAATCCTTCTGAACTTTTACCTCTGCTCCAACTGGATCTTGCAAAACTTTGCCAGATTTAGGCAAATTTAAAAAATTACACTTCTCATGTATCCCTCTGTGGTTTCCAGAATGCAGAAGCTGCAGTGTCACCCCACCAAGGTTATCCCAACATTTCCCAGTCTGACCAGGATGGCCGTCTCGCAGCGTGAGCTGTGCTTATGGGAGCACAGCACAGGGATGTGGGAACAGGCTTCATAAGCAAGGGATGTTTTGGCATCTGGGTTTGCATTTGGATCTAGGACTATATTGAGGACTTGCTGAAGTCAATAGCAGCCCTCTGTTTTCAGGACTACCTCTGAATGGGAGAGAAGATTTTCCTCTTTGTTTATTTGTATATAATAGGAATTGCTCTAGTTTCAAATTAGAATCTGGTCTTTCACCTCAGATACAATTTACAAAATTTAGGACTCCTCGTTTTAGCACTACCGAAGCGTAAAATTATACAGATTACCGATGGCTTTATTCCCCTGCATGGAGAAAATTCCCTGGATTTTAATAAAAAATACAAACCACTCTTTTCTACAAAAGCTGCTGAATGAGCAGCTTTAGTCCCAAATACAAGCACTACAAGTTTATTTCTGCTTGCAGCCTCTTGAGCTTCAGATTTCCACAAGGTACCTTACAAGTTTTCCTGGGCAGGTACACAGTTTTATCAAACACTTCCTGATGTGGCTGTCTCAGATTATTTCCTATTTTAAAAGAAGGAAAGGTGAGTGCACAGGGTGCTCCCCTCTCCTTGAAGTGCCTTCGAGTAGAAGTAAGGACATGCTTCTCTTCTCCCTCCGGCCCATGTGAAGTTTTTTACCTTCTCCCTCAGCTGCCACCTTAGATTTGTGCTAAAGGTTTGGGTTCTTGAAAATCAGGCACCTGAAGAGCAAACACAAGTTACTAGAGCTTGTCGTCCTGAGAAGCTGAGCTATGCCCCAGTGAGACGCTGGTTGCCAAAGCCTGTAAATGTGTTCTTCTTCAGATGGATGCTCTTAAGACCACAGGCTGAAATCCTGCTCTTGCTGAACTCACTGGCAAAGCTCCCGCTGATTTAAATGGGAGCAGGATTCCCAAGATGCCACCTTCTGTGTCTTCAGCACTAGAAGTAGCTGTCCTCCTGGATTCGGTCCCTGCTCATATTTTCCCCTGATTCTAAGGAAAGTTGAATGTTGTTCATAACTTCTGCATGTGGCCAAGACCTCAAAGACAATGTTCCTTCATGAAAAAACACCTGGGGTGCTTTCTCTAGGTCTCTGGGTGGAGTTTGAGGCTGTGTCTAGGTGGCAGACCATAACACCATGAGGTGACCAGAGCTGGCGTTGAAAGCGCTGGAAGCAGCTTAGCTGTGTTAGCAAAGCACTTTACCAGGGGCACATGCCAAATGGGCATGCTGGGTGGGAAGGTGTGTCACATCCCGCAGTACTAATGTCTGGGCTGGTGTCCTTGTCCTCCTTCTGGGTGAGTTAATCCTGACCTATCTGAGCTACTTGGCTTTGTGGAGAAATGAGGTGTGATAAGTTAGGCAGAGCACAGCATGAACAGAGCTGGGCTACATCTGCAAGCCCCCAGTGCCTGCTGCTGGTGGCGAAATACCTGACTGCCTATCTGCCATTTTTTCCCCAGGGCTTTTAATTTTTGGTGTGAAGGAATCTGCACTGGTGAACAAAGTGTTCACCTGCATCAACATCCTTGTTCTTGGCTTCGTCATGGTCTCTGGCTTCGTGAAAGGGTCTGTTAAAAACTGGCAGCTGACTGAACAGGACATTTACAACACCAGCATTTACAGAAGCAAGTAGGTTGGATCTTTTCTTCTCAGCTCTGAAATTGATGCATTTTCAGTGGCAAGTTTACAGGCGGGGGTTGTGGAGTGATTTAGAAACCCAGTGAATGGGATGGCTCTCTCCTTTGCCAAACGCCTTGGAGGCAAACCTGGTTTCGGTGGTCTTTTACTGAAAGCGGGCTGTGCTGATGGGCTGAAACTGATAGGAGGTAGGCTGTGTCAACATGGGCCCTGCTGCAGAACTGACCGTTTCCAGCCTCATGACCAATATGGCATCCAAATTTGAGAGAAAAGACCTGCAAGGAAGCACAGTTTGGCAAAAACTGAAGAGATTCATAAATGTTGCATGGGTCAAATTTGGCTTGTGTACAAGCCGCTTACTGAGCCTCTCTGCAAAATTCAGCCTGCTGCGAACAAATTCCTTCTATAGGAAGGGTCCCCCCTCCTGCCCTACTGCTGTTCCCATGCAAGGAGCAATTAGTGCAATAGCTTCCAAGTATAACTGTAGCTCTTTGACCCGTAGCACTTACTGTTTTTGTAAAATCTGTCTGGGGTTTACTTTACCTTATCATTATTTCCAGAGTAATCCACATTTGGGTTGTGCTATTTCTGCAAATAATAGAGCAGTTTTCAGCTAAGTCTCAACAGAGCTTCTAAGGGAGAGTTCAGATGCTTACACCTGATAAGACTTGCAGATTTGGGATTTACTTTCATTTAATTGCCTTAATTCATCTTTACAAAGGCTTTTTCCTAAAAGAGTGACCTAAGTCACTTGCACTGAAGGGTATGTTATACGTGACTCAACACAGGCACGTGGATCTGGGGTACCGATCCAGAGTGCACTGGGATCAGTAGGTGTCTGTCTGTTGATTTGAATGAACTTTGGGTGATGCTTAGCAAAGCATTTGGTGTGTCAGGGATGCAGGCTCCTCTCCTTCCTCAGGGTTGCAAGCACAGTTTGGGTACGAACTTGGCACAGGGAATTTTGAAGTTGAGAATGGAGGATTGGGTGGATTTTAGTCAGTCGTGGCACCCTGCATGGGTCTCTGATGTCTACTCACCTACACTTTATCTGAGTCGATCTTAGGTGAAAAGTGGATGATTTACATTTTTCTCAGTCTTCAGTTTTCAGAATTACATGTGCTTTTTCAAAAGCTTATGTTTAGATGAGTATGTCTATCTACACCCATGCAGTAATATTAAGAGAGGAATTTTAATATTCATGCTATTTTCTCCCTGTCTTAGTCAAGACATTTTTATCCGCCCTAAAGAACAGGTGGTGGGAACAAACCATGAACTGTTTTTACTCCATGCATTCCCCAGGCTGTTGCAGGCCAGTCCAAACCTCAGCAGTGGGTAGAATATAGCATTTTGCCTGTTATTTGTATGCTAGCGTGTGAAAGGGAGAGTGTGTTCCTTCGAACTCCAGCTTTGGATTTTGTTATGAGCTGTATGAATAGTTTTGTTACTCCCACCTAGGCAGGATGACTTCTAACCCAGTGCCGTGCCTTTTAGTCAAACACAGGAAGAAAAACTCTATGGTGTTGGAGGGTTTATGCCCTATGGATGGAAAGGAGTCCTCTCAGGGGCAGCCACATGTTTTTACGCTTTCGTGGGATTTGACTGTATTGCTACTACAGGTAAGAGGGGAGAAGTCTCCATTATGTTTATGAACCTGGTTGCGGGTAGATTGGCTTTCAGTAACGTTGCACAGCACAGATAACAAGTAATTCGTCATCCCTCTCAGCCTCAGCCCAAAATATACTTTTGGCTCAGCTGCTCTTAATACTCAAAGTGCTGAATATGTCCAAGTCCCTGGGTGCTTGAGTGTTGAATTCTAGCTGCTGTGGCAGGCAGCTAGACCATATAACCCAGAAAATGAGCTTTCTCCCTTCTTTGCCTTCAGGGCCCTGTCCCATGGTTGGTCACTGATGACACTAACCAGGTCAGACTCCACAGAAAACACAGCCAGCTGTATGAATTAGACAAACAGGGAAGGCCCAGGTTCAGATGCTTTTATGACTAGTGAAGTTTGATCATCAAACTCCAGATGATGCTTTAATCAACAGGTTATTCTGGAGTAGGGTTCTTCAGTGCCTTCAGCTGAACATGCTCCACTGGCTTGGAGTATTGAAAGAGACAGAGAAAGAGGGAGCCTCTGGGGAGTCATCTGTAGCCTAAAACTGTGCCTCAAAATAAGGGGGAGTTTTTATCTCCAAAGGTTCAGAGATCTCCTTCTGAGAGAGAAACCATTACCATTGTCAGATTTCTCCTGGCTAAGAAGAATCTCAGTCCCCTGGAGAAAGGAAGGATTCTCCTTAATTTCACATTTGGCAAGAACTGAGTTGCTTCAAAGATGGAGCAGAGGGAAGAGGAGATCATCACAAAGACAGATTAAGCAGTACTGCCTCTTGTTCCAAGGAGTTTAAGAAGTTTGGCTCCAGCCAGCCCTAGGGCCTCTGCTTGGAGGAGAGACACATTCATCTGCCTTTGACTTATAGGTGTATGGGTCTCTGCTCATTGATTCATCCTCCTGAAATGCCAAACCTCAGGAGTTCTTGCTTTCAGAGAAGAGCAGCTCTGGAGGACAGGGAAGGCTCAAAGGTGTTTCTTCATTAATCAGTGCCTGAATTTTGAGGATTTTTTTTGTTTGTTTTACACATTTGTCCCACCTTGGTTGTTGAAAAGTTTCCATAAAAACTAGGGGGAGTCCCTTTTTTTTAAGAGGGATTTTCAAAGATCCATGCGATTTCCAGGTGCCATGTAAAGTCTGCATTTCCCTGGAACTGGGCACCTATGGTGCTGTAGTAGCAGTAGCGTGTAGTGGAGTAGTTTTGGTGGAGTAGTTTTGGTGTAGATGCTAACTGAAATGCTCACCCAAGGATTTGCCCTACAACTGCACAATAATTTCTTGTCCCGTTGCTTGTGATCATTGAACCTTCTTGGGGCTGCACCATCAGTGGTATAGCAGGAGTAATTGGAGGTAAAAATAACCCGTTTTGGGGAAAGGACTGCTTTTAATCCGGCTCGAGTTTACAAGGCCTCCATAAGTGTTTATGTCAGAAGGAGTGACAGGAGCAGCAGAAGTAGGAGCAACGGGCTGGGGCAGGCCATCGGCAGCATGCAGCTCCACCCGTGGTCAAACAGCGCCTCGCTGCCCATGGAGCCTTTGAAAGCCCCAGCCAGCATGCCCTAGGTTGGGATAAAGTTCTTGCTCGTCATTTAGCTGATATTTCAATTTCTTCCTTATAGGCGAGGAGGTAAAAAACCCTCAGAAGGCCATTCCTATTGGCATCGTGGCATCTCTGCTCATCTGCTTCGTGGCTTATTTTGGCGTGTCAGCTGCCCTGACGCTCATGATGCCTTACTACCAGCTGGATACCAATAGCCCTTTACCCAATGCCTTTAAATACGTGGGTTGGGATGGAGCCAATTACGCAGTAGCTGTCGGTTCCTTGTGTGCGCTTTCTACAAGGTGAGACACTGCTCTTCCTTTGTGCATCTCTCAAGGCAAACGTGTATCTCCAGCTCCTTTAAAAAATGGTGCATGTCAGGGCTTTGCCTTCACTGCGTTCCCCTAGGTCAAAGGAGCCGAGACCAGGGATGAAATTCAGAGCTATTGACTTCAAAAGGGTCAGGATTTCACCCTGTGGTAGATTTCAGAGATGCACATGACCAGCATCACTTCAGAAGCTCCCGTCTTAGGAGCAGACCCAGCAGGTGCATCTCTGGAATATAAATAGATTCAGTGACTAAGTCATGGAGGCAACTCCACAGTGCAAGCGTGGTTTGCCCACAAGACATCCTGGCCTGCTAGGCGGAGAGCAGGCTTATGTCAGGTAATGCAGGGTGCATCTTCTGGAGCATATGGGGCTTACCATATCCAGGGCCATCTGTCTGCAGGTTGTCTGCACGTTGCCTTCAGGACAGCCATCTGGATGGGAGGCAGGACAGGCTGGAGGCAAACTATGTGATGTTCTTCTGCACTCTAAAGACCTATTGTTTCAGATCAACTTAGACATATTCAGTTAGGTGAGCAACTCATAGAGGCTCATAGAAGTTACGGCTATTTTGCTACCTGAAAGTCAGGCTGTTTTCATGCCCTGTGGCTAAGTTTAGGTATCCAGAATCTCAGAGCTGCACCTCAGTTGCCAGCTATCAGCAATATGAGTGTGCGAAGGGAGCCCTTGAAGGAGAAGCTGAAGTGAACGAAAGCCACCTGTTCTGTGTTCGTACTGCCATAAACTTGCTTTTGTTTGTGTGCCTGTGCTCAGCAGGAAGTGATACAAGTAGATTATTTCCACCTTCTGTGTCCTTAGTCTCCTTGGCTCCATGTTTCCGATGCCTCGAATAATTTATGCTATGGCAGAAGATGGACTTCTCTTTAAAGTTTTGGCTAGAGTCAATGAGAAGAGAAAAACTCCAATAATTGCAACAGTGACATCAGGGGCCGTTGCAGGTAAGATCCAAAGACTTGCACGAGTGCATGGAAAGCAGACTTAAGCTCCGTCCTAGGGGCGGATAAATCCACCTGACTTTAACCCACTTATTAATCGGATGTATTGCACAGCACGACTTCTCAGAGCATGCTCTGGGTTTCCAGGGCATGCCCTGGAGGGGCTGGGTCAGCATGAATAGTTCGCTGTGTGCCTGTCCCTCCTTCTCGGAGCTCATTGCTGACATCCTGTCTCATGCCAAGAATTGCCTTCATCCACTCCCTGGGTGCTCTGCTGGCCTTAAAAATAATTAACCCCCTGCAAGGTGGCAGCCAGCGGTGCCCCAGCATCCTTGTGGCTGTTGGCCTGGCTTGGCTGAAGACACCACACTACCTGTGGGTGTAGCAGAAGATGCCAGAGCAGCTGGAGACAGGCAGATGGCCCCTGTGGCACAGGCGTTTGTTAATCAGTCACAATTAGCAGCCATTCCGTCCTCCCCTTCCCTCTCCCGGCCCCTAGGAATAGGGGGATTAAACCTCCCAGACGGCAAAGGCGAGTGGCTTACGCTCTTCTCACATCCGCCCCCTTCCCCACAATGCCTAGCAAAGAGGAGAGCCTTACTGCTTCCTCTTTACCTTCCGCTGCAAATGCAGGATGAGCCATCGGTGTGAGAACATGCCATTTTTGGTGGGGAGTTGGTGCTGAACTGCTGCTGTGAGCTCTCAGCTCCTGTGAAACGGCTCCGCTCCTGCCACTGGGACCCACAGAGCCTCCTCACAGCTGCTTCTGTGGCATCTTCCTCTGGCACCTGGCAGCCTTGGGTCCACACTGGGGAAAAAAGAGCCAGAAAAAGTAAAAAAATGTGCTTTGCAGTCCCTTCAGGTCTCCTCAGAGTGGTCTGTAGCCCCTAGGACCAAAGCGCACATGAAGCTGCAGGAACAGCACTTGGCCAGCTGAGCTTAAAGGCTGGGTTGGTTGTTGGGCTCTAGGCGGTGTGCTGGGGACAGGCTGGGCCAGGCTCAGCTCTGAGATCCCTGCACTCTCATATGACCAGTGCTGTCACCTGAATGTCTGGCTGTGGCATCTGTCCTCTGCTTACTTGCTTCTCCTTCTGAAGGCCATTTTCATAAATGCAAAGGTCTGTACAACCAGGGGTTGCCTGGTGAGGGTGTGTAAGCAGGGTAATCTCTAAGGGATGGCAGTCTATGCCTTTTTCTGGAAACCCTCATGATGAGGCATGCTAACTCAAGATGCCCTCCTTGATGCTTGGTCGCATTGCACGCACAAGCCTGGTTTTGACCCAGCTGAGTCAAGACAGCGGGGCGAGATGCTGCCTGTCCTCTGTTCCCTCTAGCTACTTCCAGGAGATAATTGTGGCCTTAGGGATGCTGTGGCTGTGCCGGGGGACTTCAGCAACAAGGCTGTGGCTTAAACACCTGCTCATTGCTGGTAGTTGGGTGAACGTGCCCATATGAGACAAACAGGCTGGCGTTTACTGTAGTAAATGGTTCCTCTGGTTCCAGCTAGTGAGGCTGTGCTGGGACAGCCTGCGAGGCTTAGGGTATTCATGCGCCAAGTCCTGCCTCTCCCTGTCTCAGGACAGCTCGAGCTCCCCAGCTGAGAGCTGAGCAAAACTCACACATGTGCTGCATCATCGTTAACACTCCTGAGATGTGCATGTTATACTGTGTTACTGATTTTTCTTCCCTCTCTCACCTTCCTCTCCTCCTACAGCTGTTATGGCCTTTCTCTTCGACTTGAAAGATCTTGTGGATCTCATGTCAATCGGGACCCTCCTGGCTTACTCCTTGGTGGCAGCCTGCGTTTTGGTACTGAGGTATGGATGTAGAAACAGCCTCTCTTGTACCACTCAGGCAGAAATCCACGCAGCAATCAGATGCCCTCAGAGTTTCCACAGACCCAGTAAAACCATGAACATCTCCAGCTATAAGCATATGAAGAACTTGTTTCTTTAAGCTCATGGGGGATTGTGCTAGTTGGATCTGCAAGGGGGTCCTCTGAACTTGGTTAACCCTTGGTCCATGCCACTCCTGCTGCAGTCAACCCTGAATGCCCTGGGAGATATGCCAACACATAGGGATGAGAGATGGGTGGTCCTGGATGCCTCTGTCGTCATCATTCTTGTTCCTACTGGGGATACAGTTTCAGGTTGTCTTTTGAAAGGGGATTCAAGATAAAGTCTGGCAGCAGCAAAAAAGCTGAGCATGTGTTTGTGGAATCAGTGCCTTAGTGCATGTATTTTAGAAGTGCTGAGCTCCCATAGCTTCCTTAACCTAAGCTGAAAATTGAGTATCTTCATTGCTTGACACCTCATGGACAACAGCACTCTACCCATGAGGACTGTATTTTCAAGATCGTGTTACTGAAAAATACCTTTGTGTTCAATGACTTATTCAAAATCTGGTGGAGGCTTTTTGCCTGCTCACAGCGAATGCATTGAACTAAAAACTGTCTTCAGCAGGTGAAGGGCCAACCCTGTACTGTAATACCATTGCTCTGTGCCTGTGCTGTTCACCCTGCCCCTTGAAAATCCTTGACAGTTTTTCTTGCCCTTCTTACTTTTCCTCTTGATTTCCCAGTCCCCTCTTCTCCATACAGCTGTAAATGGCTTCTTAATTTATTTTTGCAAGCTGCTGTACCCATTGTATGGCATTTTCCCCTTTGTAGATTTGCAGGGCTGATAGCCTGTGTTGTAGCAGCCTGGGCACTGCTTTGGCTGCCCCGTTGGCTGAGTAGCAGCTGAATTGTTTCCAAAGCTGTAAGGTTCTGCCACTAACACCTGCTGTGGCTGGAGCCAAGGGTTTCACTGCATTTCTCAATTTGCAGTGTTTCACAAATACCCTCATTGCAAACATCCCCACAGGAGCGATTTTAAGGTGTCTTTCAAAATGGCCCTTTCTGTTAGTCAGGATTATGGCTGAGAGTCACGGGCAAACCTTCTGTGAAAGACAGCTGAGGCTGGAAGAGTGTTTTTTCTTTATGAATCAACGTGGTTGTGGATCAGGGCCCTGTTGAATGAGGTGCTGTCCACACACGCAACAAAAAATTACTGTTCTTCATTGACCTCTTCCTTCCCTATGTGGCAGCAGACAAGCCAGCAGAAGAGGCTGGGATGGAGGAGGATGGGGCACCAGGAATGTCGCTGCGGGGTGCAGTCAGCAGCTGCTGGGGTGCGGTGTCTGCGGAGCTGTTAGCTCAGCTGCCTCCATGCCAAAATGCAAGAGCTGAACTGGCACAGATAACCTGACAGCCCGGTTATGGCCGTCTGTCTGTTGCTCTGCCGCTTCCTTCTCTGGTCCTCAAGTGCTATCGTCTGATCATGTTTTGGTGACATGGATGATAGGGTTTATGAAAGAGAGCACTGTCCAGTTTAAAACACTGACATTACAACGAAGCTGTAGGTGATAATAGCTGACCATATTTGCTCATGTTATGATGGCATTATTCCTCAGATTTCCCCCTGAAACAGAAGGGTGTAGATGTTATGTGTGCCTCTTTGGTGCTATAGTGATCTGGGGCGCAGCCGTGGCTATCTGTGTGGCTTTTAAATGAACAGTACCCTGCACCAAACCAATATGCTCTTTGTTTGATTTCCCTTTTCCTAGGTATCAGCCAGAGCAGCCTAATTTGGCATACCAGATGGCTAGGACGACAGAGGAGACAGATAACAACGAGTCTGTGAGCACCAGTGAGTCGCAGGCTGGATTTCTGCCGGAGGAAGAGGAGAAATGTTCCCTCAAAGCCATACTGTGTCCCCCAAATTCAGACCCTTCCAAATTCTCTGGGTCGGTGGTGAACGTCTCAACCTTTATCATTGGTAAGCACTGGGCAGTGAGCCAGCTGGTAGGTCCTTGCACTCGCCATGGTGGAAAAGCTCACCTCCTGGCTGTAATTTTGATGAGCTTTTGTAATGGCCAAAATAACTGAAGATCTACAGATTAAATTTATGACTTGAAAAGAAATCCACAGATTGGGGGGGGGAGTATAGGGGGAAGGGCATATTTCTTACAGTTAGCTTTTTCATGTGTTGCTGTTTTGTTTTCGGAGCTCCCAGATTCTGCTTTGCCTGCTTGTGGTTTTGGGGTTTTTTTTCCTGTTCCTAAAAAAAGAATCAGTAAGCTTTTGGTGTCTGTTCACAGGTTTTCTTATCGTGGGTAGCTGTACCCTGACTGCCCTTGAGCCAAGCGTTATGATAAAGGCTGTATGGATTATTGCTGTCATCCTTGTTCTTGTTGTCAGCTTCGTTATATGGAAACAGCCTGAAAGCAAAACCAAGCTCTCCTTTAAGGTGAGTGTCCTGGGAGGTGTAGCTAGAAAAGAGCTGTTTGGGAGGTGGTTGGAGGAGGCCTGTATCAGAAGGAGGGACTTGGCCAAATGGACATGCAGAGAATATAGGCATGATGTGAACTTTTCCATGCAGGGCTGCCAATAGAGATGATGGTTTGAGCTCTCCAGCTAGCGTGGCTCTAACCTCTCGTAGTCTGTGCTTAGTGCATAAAGGGATACCCTACCAGAGCCGAGCTCAGCCTCCGAGGGTGGTTTCCTCTTGGGGTCTAACCTCAAATGTCACTGTAGGTGCTTTGCTGCAGAACGCAGAATGCATGGCAGAAGCAGCATTATGGTAAGCGTGCTGCCCAGCAGTGCCCTGTGGGCAGAAGCAGATTCAGCACAAAAAGAAGGACTGAAGGGATTAGCTGAGAGGTTGGAGGAGGGAACTGGGAGGGGAAGCCACACGTTGTCAGGTCAGAGGCCACAGTAGACGACTTGGAAGGAAATGTAAATGGTGCTGGAGTTCAGGAGAAACTGGGAGGGCAGAACCTGGTGCAGAGATGTGGTCAGAAGGGGAGGGCAGGACAGTGCTTTTGAAAGCAGATGGTTATAGGATATGGAAGAGACAGAGACCAGAGGAAAAGGGGATGGTTTTGAAGGGACACATCAGATTGTGGATACAGAAGGAGAGAGAACCCAAGAAGCAAGCTTGTGTATGAGGATCAAAGGGGTACCCACTAAAAGGCTCTAAGAAAGTGCACTTTCTTGTCCTACTTAGTCCCCATGGAGACTAAGAGATGACCACTCTCTCTTTACCAGCCTTAAGTATGAGGAAGTCTGCCATTTTCCTGCCCTGTCCAAGCACACCATCCTTTCTGTATTAAACAAACACTGGGATGGTTTTTTTTCCCCCCAGTATAATCCTGCAAGTCATCTTTTATCATATTGATTTCAGGCTATTTCCCCAATTTATTAAATTAGTTCTGGATTCTAATCACATCCTCCAAACTGCTCTCATTTTGACTGCTCTTCAATTACAGTTTTTCAGTAAATTCTCTGATTTTAATAATTTAATCCAACCAGAGTTGCCCAAGGTAGTGTTTGCAGCTCATCTTGAGGTTATGGTCCCAGAATTTGAAAGAGAAATGGCCAGGAGCAGAAAACTCAGGAACTGTTGTCTGGACTGTATTTTCTGAACTTGCTTCTGAGGAGATCTCTTTGCCTTACACTCACAATATTTTACCTCCTTTTTTTCCCCTCAGCCACTACCCAGTCTGAGGAAAAAAAAATTAGACCTGTCACTGCTAAATCTGTAATGCCTGTTTCTTATCTGCTTGTTGTCCTTTAGACATTTACAACCTGACTGTCTAGTGATTTTTCTCCAAAGTCTCTGGGAATCCAAGGCTGACTGGTTTGTTGCCCGGTTGTTTTTCTGTATTTCTTTTTAATAGGTAATTTGTCTCCCTTCTCAAGTCTTTAGAGACCTTACCGGTCTACCAAGGGCTCCCAGAGATGCCTATTAATAGTTCAGAGATCACTTCTGCAATCTCTGGGTACATGACTCCCCCCCCTAGGGAAATCTCATTTGTCCCTACTGACTTGACAAAGCCTAATTTAGAAAAATATTCTTCTTCCATTTTCTAATTTGTGTGCCCATCCCCTTTCTCTAATGATGCGAACAGCTGCTCACCATAAGTGGGTTTTTTGTGTGTATGTGAAGCTTAAATCAAGAAAGGCCTACAGCACTTCAGCCTGTTTCTTTTTGTAAATCTCCTTTTTCCTTAGGAGTGAAGCTCACTTCCTCTTGGTTTCACCATATTAACAAACCTTTCTATTGTTATAATTTGTCCTTTCTGATTTTGTCTTTACATGCCTGCGCTATTTCTTTATATTCTGATTTTTGCATTTTGGCTTTACTGTCTCATTCTTCTTTGTATCTCAGATCATTAAGGTATTCTTGGTACACTGCACTCATCTCTTACAATATTTCTTCTGCTCTGGGATAATTTGCTCTGTATTGCTTAATTACCTTGGTACCTGCTAGATGAAGCTCTTCAGGTCCCTCCTCTGACATTCTCCCTACCTTCTTCTCCAGGTCTTCACTAGGTGCCTGTCATGATGCAGTCCTTGGTTTTCCTCTTCTCTTCTTCCCCCCACAAGTATTTAGTATTGCTGCTAAAATTTGCCTCTTGCCTCCTTCTAGACCGCTAAACAAGGACAACCGTTCTTAAAACAGGTGAACAGCATTGTTCGCATCCCTCTCCCACAGTGGATTGATGTATTCCATTTTGGTCTAACCTTGCCTTTTCTCAGATCTGGCAGCTGAAGAGTTGGTAACAGCCATCACTTCCCATTTAC
Source organism: Balaeniceps rex (assembly GCA_013401315.1). NCBI lineage: Eukaryota > Metazoa > Chordata > Aves > Pelecaniformes > Balaenicipitidae > Balaeniceps > Balaeniceps rex. Next base: position 62,690 of record VYZW01059756.1, read on the forward strand.
AAGGGATGTGATGTTCCTGCCTTGCCCATTGATCTATCTTGTGGATGTAATGTATCCCTCTTTCTTTTTCAGGTACCTCTTTTGCCCCTTCTTCCTGTTGTGAGTATTTTTGTGAATGTTTACCTCATGATGCAGCTAGACCTAGGCACATGGATACGGTTTGCAGTCTGGATGCTCATAGGTGAGTTTTTGAACGTAGAATTTTTTACTGTCTCAGTTACTAGACTTTGTTAACTATAAATTTATTGAGCATACCAGGGAGGGATCCTGCACTCTCATCATCCTTGGGCAACTTTGGTGACTTAACTGAAGCCATTTAGGAAGTGTGTCTCAAGCCTTGTTTTAAATTCAAGGGTCATGAAGCCTTTGTGAGGAGGAAACAACAACCCATGAACCATCTTATGGGTCTTGTTGCCAGCAAGAAACCATACAGCGGGTCTTGTTGGCTGGCCTTGAACTGCAGTCCAGGTGGTGGGACTTGTGCTTCTGGAGCTGAAGGAGCTGAACTCCATCCCAAGATGCTCCCAATAGCTACGTGGAGAAGGCTGAATTGCTTGAAATGCCCAGGGAATTTGTTACAATGAAAATGATTAAGATTAGCGTGGTTGCAGATGCGCTTTACTGGGATGGATGTTATAGGCACACAAGTGGAGAGAGAAAACTCTCTGCAGAATGGACTGCAGTGAACTCACTGAAAAGCTTGAGAAGTTTATTCTGTAATCAGCCCCTCGTTTGGGGCCTGGATAGATTGTCTTTTAAAGACTGATGCCTGTGTTAATGGCTTTTTTTCTAAGGAAGGTAGTAGCTGTCTGCCAGAAGCTAGCCATCAGGATGGCTGGACTTACCCCTGGTGTAACCTGTGTTGGTTGGTGTGAGTAGTGGTTTCTGTTTCCTTACAGAGCTAACGGTACCTTCTTCCCTTGGCTTCCACAGGCTTTATCATCTACTTTACCTATGGAATATGGCACAGCGTGGAAGCCACCTATGCGGCCTCAGCAGATGCGGAGAGAAACACGGACGCTGGTTCGGACAGCTGTAAATGACTGCACGTTTGGCTTACGGGCAACTGGGGAATGGCTGCAGTGAAGGAAGCTTTGTGGTGGGGATCCTGAACCAGGTCACATCTGGTCAATCAGTAATGCAGGAATAAGGAAGCGTAATGCGGGACTCCCCAGCCCTGTTGCTGCAGCTTGCGGTTTGCTTAGTAGCACAGTTAAAAGGGATCACAAGGAAAAAAGCCACACCTCTGGTATACTCCCAGCAACACTGTCAGCTAATGTGGGGCTACGCGCTTCCCTTCCTCCCTCTCCTGTTTGTTTTTTTTTCTCCCCCAGCGTGTAGAAAGAAAACTGCTTCTGTGTGCCAGTTAGCCTTAAATGCTGCTATGAAACCAGGCCTGACAAAGGTCTTTCTTTCAGTAGCCCCAGGAATTACCTCCCCACAGATACTCTACCTGATTATACACGGAGCAGATTTTGCAGTGCTACTGTCAGGCTTAGACCAGATCCGTCCTTCACCTGATGTGAGCTGTACCCCACGTGTACGCACAAAAAAAGGCTGTCACCAAACACCAGCTTTCACCTGGTTAAGAAAGCACCTGCAAGACTTGCATTCTTCAAAGTATCAGGTCTCATAGTTTTTGTTGTATTTAACTTTTTTTTAACTACGTACTCGTATGCTTTAAAGCGCACTGCTGCTGTGAAACAGCGGGAGGGTTTGTGTTTGCTGCTTGTCGGGTGAATGGTCATTTGCCAGCGCGCAGGTAATGCTAGCAGATGTTTCTGCTGCCTATACGCTCAGCAGAGGGATTGCCAGGTTTAGCCATAAAACTATTTGGTGCAAGCACTTGAATGGCTTGAAAAGAACAGGTGTCTCCAAAGAGCCGTCCTACCTCTTCGCCTCGGAAATCACCAGTGGTGTGGCTGCGGTGGTGGGGTGGCTGGCAGAAGTGAGCCCAGGTCTGACAACAAGCGGGGCCCTATTTTCCTCTCCCCACATCAGTTTTGTGTGCTGACTGCGTGGTGTTAGCGAAGGATTTGGCTGTGATACTTTGGTTCTGGAGCAGGTTTCTGCTCCGGAAAGGGGAAGCACAGGAAGATCTTCAGGGGGCTTGAACTTCATCCGTCAGCAGTGCCTGGTGTCTGCCCCCTGCCCAGGGAGGGCCATGGGGGTGTGCAGGGGCTCCCTGGTCCCAGTGGTCCCAGTAGAGCATGCAGTCCAGAAAACACTGTTAAGCTCTAGGGTCTGGCTTGCTGAGAAGAGCTTTCCCTTTGAGGCTGGAGATCATCGCCAGAGCCTGGCTGCTGTGAAAGGTGGGAAATTCGGAGTTGAGGCTATGGTCTGTGTTTGGTTGGCAATGCCTTGGTTTTGCTGCAAGACGAAAATTTTTTGTAATTCTAATAGCTTTCCCCAGCCAAATTCACTACCCTAAAAAAGGCTTGTTAAAGCATCAGCAAGGTGGGCCATGCTGATGTATGACACTGATTTAAATTTACGCTTCATCTTGTACTGCAAAACAAATCATAGAATCATGGAGTGGTTTGGGTTGGAAGGGCCCTTTGAAGATCATCTAGTCCAGCCTCCCTGCCATGGGCAGGGACATCTTCAACTAGATTAGGTTGCTCAAAGCCCTGTCCAACCTGACCTCAAACACTTCCAGGGATGGAGCATCCCAAATAGATACTGCAGAAATCCCCTCTCGCAACCTGAGTGGATGCTTTCCTAGGTGTCCTCCACGCTACTGCCTCTGAACACCAGGCAATCTTTAATCTGTTTGTCAGCATGGCTCTCGCTGACAAAGGGATGGGCTCTTGTCCCCGTTGTTCAGTTGGAGAACTGAAGAACAGACTCCTGCATGACTTCACCAGGGTCTCACTGGGCATCTGGTGCAGCAGAAAGGGGAACCAGAGCATCTCCTGGATTACACGTTGGGACCACACACCATTTCTCACAGGTTTCCAAGAGAGATTTGACAGCCTTTCTGCCCACTGAAGAGTTTTAACCTTGGCTTCCTTCTAGTACACTGGGAGGCTATTCTTGCCAGGGTTGGAATTGGAGGGAGTGAAGACAATGTGTTCATTGCCTGCCAGGTGCATTTCAGGGTGCGTTTTGAGTGCAGTTTCCCCCACAAAATGAAGTCAGAGTCTGCTCCAGGCACTGGGTCTTGACCATCTGCCAAGCCTTTGCTCCTTGTGCGTGTACAAAGTCTTACTCAAGCAGGGAGAGAAGAATATAGAAATTAAAAGCCACTAGGTTGAGGTCTATTTTGTTTAAACACAGGCAAGGTCGACACACTCCACAGCCTCCCAAAAAGCACTGAAGATGTGGTGGGAGGGGGAGAAGATGAAAACTCAGAGGGGAGCAAAGTTTCCCATTGTACCAAAAATGTAAGGATGTTTTTCCCTACCTTGGGTACCAGCTTCTGAGCAATTAAGATATTCAGCAATGACCATTTGGGGGTGAATTCTGACTGGAAGTGTGTTTCCAAAGAAAATTATTTAAAAATATGCAGATTTCTTGCTGTATGTAATTTTTTTTTACAAATTTTAACTTATTTTTGTTGTCTACTTAGGGATCTGTTCTGATGTTTGTATTCCATAACTTCGTTTCAGCTTTTGTGGCATATAATAGCAGCACATAGAAGAAGGGGCAAGTCCTGATGGGGGTTGTTTTTCTTCAGTTGCCTTTTCTCTGAGAAGGTTCATAGGAAAACCTTTCTGTGTCACCAGATTTGGTATTTAAATGTGCCATCACCTGTACCAGCCCCAGAACCACTCGCTGCAAATTTGCTAGTGGAGGTGAGGATCCTTAGCCCCATCTCCCACTCCTCCATCACGACTTCTTCAACCCATCAGTTCCCTGGTGGTGGGTGCTGCCACCTCTCTTGCTGTTTGTTGCTACTCACCAGATGCAAGGAGGTGGAGGGAGCCTGCAGCTCTGCGCAGTGACAGGGAAGCATAGACATCTCCCTGGCTCTCTGTCTACCTGCTTCCCCTATGTCCAGCTGGACCTGGGGACCTCCTGGCCTCGTCTCCGCATGACTTGACCCAGGGAGTGGACCGGTGGGAGGTGATGAGTTTGACACAGCTGCGTACTCCTGCCCCATCCCCTCCTGGCTGCATCCACCCCTTGCTTGTACATTTTGTAAGCTGAAAGGCAAATCTGACTGCCTCCTTCTAGGACAACGTCAAGGACTTTGCTGAATGGGTGGGTTTTTAATTTTTTTTTTTTTCCTGTCTCCTCTGCCTCCCTGCTGATGTCTGCATGTAACATAGATCAAGCCAGGTATCTTTGAAGACATGCAACTGCTGCTATAACCTTGCTGTTGTGGATGATATGCTTTCATTCATTTGAGCTTTTCTTTGTAAATAGTTCAGTCATTATTTTATTATGAGAATATTTTGTACAGATGCAGAGCATTTTGCTGTATGAAGAGGTGGGAAGGGAGAAGCGATGCCTTTGCTCAGCACGAGAACAGATCCTTTTCTGCCAAAGCTGAGAGGCGTAGTAAAAATGGCCTGCCTGATCTTTCGGGGCAGGCTCTGGCCTGAAGGACTGATCTTGTTTTAGCGTATTTGGTTGCTCTCAGTCTGCTCGCTTGGTGCACGGCGAGTAGAGGTGGGCAGCACTGAGGCTGCAGCTTGCAGTTGTATAGCAAATCTGGATACATAACCTGCCAGCCAGCCTTTCTCAATGGAAAATTGCTGTCAAAACAGCTTCCCCCACCCTGCCCAAATGAATTGTTTTGTGCAAAAATGACTAGCTTTTGCTTGTTTGCTTATAACTTTCATTCTTTGGTGACTGAAAATCATTACTGGCTAGGTTTTGGCTTTGTTTCGCCCTTTTCCCGTCCCTCGGGGTGGAGTTTGCCACTGGTTCGGGCAGCGAGTGCCTGTGCTGGGTGTTGGGCAGCTCTGCAGCATGACGGGGTGCGGGGCTGCCCCCCTGCCCACCAGCCCCGTCTGGGCACTGTGGGGGCCGGGCTGTGCTGCAGGCGAAGCACTGCTGGTTTGGGGCCATTTGTGCTTGGTTGCAGCAGGGGAGAGGGGGCTGCAGGGGACCACGCCAGTGAAAACACTGCTGGTGCTGACACCATGCATTGGTGTTTATTGCCAGGGTTTTCGAAGGGTAAAGTTTTAGCTGGCAGTGCTTGCCATGGGCACTCTCACCCCTCGTCCATCCCAGGTGAAAACAAACTCCTGTTCATAGTGTACAGAGGGTGCCCATCACTGCCTGCTGCCTCTGTTCCTCCTTCCATTTCAGAGACCAGAAAGCAGTATGATAGGATATTATGTTTATATTTCATAAAATCCGCTGCTTTAGTGATTGCATTTTATATACTAATGAATTCCAGTGGGATTTTGTAAATTCCCCCTCCAGAAAGCCACGTACAAGTGAGCATGGCTGTCATCTGTCCAAATGAATGAAGGGTGACACGCAGGTCTTCTGGCAGGCTGGAGGGTCTTGCTTTGAAGGGGAGGAGGAGGAGTGGTGCTGGTGCTGCTGTTGATGCAGCAGGCTCCCCTGCAGTCCCTCCCCTGCACGTGTGCCTCTCAACACCCTCCCCTTTCAAAGGAAGCCTCTTCCCTCTGGCAGAAAAAGCATCTCTCTTTCTAAAACCTTGGATAACCTTGCGACATCACTGGGCCTGACTTTACAGGAAGGTTCAGTTTCTTCCTTCCCCTTACCAAAAAATTGCACTTGTTCAAGGCTGAATCTATACGTACACAGTGAACCGACGCTTGCTGCCTTCACAGCCGCCTCCCCTTTCCACGGGGCCATCAGCCTGGTTTGGGCTGCTGACGTGCCCGCATCCCAAAAGCAAGCTGAAGGCAAAGCTGCCTCGCCGGTGCCATCGGTTGCTCTGCCTGCTGCCGCTCGCCTCGTGGTTTATCATTCATTTCCCACTCCAGCAGCGATGCCTCCCCCATAAACCCCCCCGGGCTGCCTTACACTCTACGTTACGGTTGCAACTGGGGGACCCCAGTGGGGTGTCTGACAGCCAGCTGGAAACCAGATGATCCAGGAACGTCTCTGCTAGCAAGAGCCAGACCTCGATTTTTCTCAGGGTATTTGCTCCTGGCTCACGCTCTGAGACGCGAGGTTTGTCTGAGACCTGGCAGGCTCCAGCCAGTGAGAGGCACCTCTCCCTCTCGATGCCGTGCGGGGCGGTGGTTTCGGCAGAGTGACTCGTGTTTTTGGGACAACAGTGGGAAGCAAAGGATTCCCTTGCAGCACGTTGTGCCTTCCAGCTGCGCTGGGTGCAAGGAGCAGGAGGAGCTGCTGGCAGCCCGGAGGCGGTGTGCTAGCAAACCTAGTGCGAGGTTGGATCATGTCAGTAAAGGAATTTTTACTGACCGAAGCCATGCAAGAGTCTGTATATTTTTATTTTTTAATTATTAAGCAAAATGTAAATACCTTTTTGTTGTCTGTTTGATGGTCTATTTTCCTAATGATTTCTCAGAATTTCTTACAGGCATGATAAATAATTTTAATGCTTATTCTGCAAACAGATATATTTTTTATCTTTTTTATCTTTGTTTTGGTTTGGGTTTTTTTGTTTTTCTTTTTTTTTTACCATGTTCATGTAGCGATTAAAGCCTTAAGTTTTAAAATGTGAACCTTGCTCCCAGGTGTGCGGCTACTTTTTATTCTGGTGACACTGTAAATACTTCTCCCCTGAACAACGCTTTTGGAATTTGGAAATTCACTTGTAATTATGTGGTGCAGCACTAAAACATTTTTCTCAATATCCAAATAAACGATGCCTCATTTGCAAGCCTGCCTCTGTTTTCCAGCTTGTTCCAACATCTGCTGGCTGTCCCAGTCTCTGCAGGAGAGCACTTGCTTTGGGAGCTGCTCGTGTTAACTCTGCCCTCGTCTTTTGGGTTTGCTGAGATTGGTGGGACAATACGAAACTTGGGGAATTTGCCGTGGGCTGGGGTCTGTGCTCAGCGCTGAGCAGCTTGTCGCTACTGACATTGAGGTGAGTCTCACCCTGCCTTGTAGTACCAGTTCGGGTATTAGGTGGGACTTCATGAACCTGCAAAGTTAGCCTATAATTTACCCAGGTGGTGTAAATTTTGCTGGCATTGCAAAATTAAGATTGTGTAATGCATGAGGAGTTCTGCTGGTGGGGTTTTCCAGGGTAGGGTCTGCAGGACAACACTGGAACCACGAGGCAGGAGGAGTCTGTCTGCCCCCTGCCACCGCCTGCATCATTTGCAGGCTGCTTGTGTGTCCTGCGATAAATGAGGCGGTGGCCCTACGAACACCGGTTTCCTTCTCCTTTCAGTCCTGGTCCTTTGCACGGCTTCGTCTGTGCTAAGTGAGCCAGGGGCCTGGTGGGAAATCTTTCACGAGGACATTATCACGCACATTCCTGAGGTGGGACATGCCCGGGCTCCTTTTTGATCCTTGTGGCAAAGGCTGAGGAGCTGGGTGCCCTGAGTGGGAGGCACATTACAGAGCGTGCTTGTTTGCTGCTGTGCCTGAACCACCAGCAGAAATGTTCCCCTTACTGTATGCTGAAGCATGACACCTTAATAAAAACATCGTAGACCACAATCCCTGGTCTCCTGGGAGCCCCAGCCATAGGGGAAGCACCCCCTCAGAAAATGAATCCATGGGATTTTTGATCTAATTTATAGCATGTGAACCACAGTCAGTAACCCAACCAACCAGCCCCGCTGCCAGGAGGCTAAGTGGCCGTCTAGCTTCGGTCTTTACTGTAATGGGGTAACAGTTAAATGGGGTTTTGCTTTGTTTTCTATTTATTCTAGTTTCTGTGTACACAGACATGCAGAAAACACTGCAGGACACGCTGGTTCATATGCGTCAGCCCATATGTGCACTGGCGCATGTATTTATTATCAGGAATATATTACACTTATCTGTACATCGTAACTGAAATAATACAAACTCTTCCTGTAATTATTAGCCACATAGTAAACGGGACCACGGAACTGCTGCTGCGTGGGAAACTGTACAGAGGCTCCTCAGCGTGTCCATGGGACACAACCACCATCAGTGCAGAGACGTAAAATACCTGATTTTGCACTTGATAGTTTTTCCTTTCCTCCCCCCCGCCCACCACCACCGCAAGTCTTTGCTGCTGTGCATCTGCCAAGATAGCCCCTCTGTGCCGACAGCCGCGGGAGGTGCTGTCCCAATGGGGCCTAATGGTGCCTTCCTGCAGAAACGCAGAGCTTTCCTGCAGCTTTCCCAGCTCTCCATGCCCACAGCTCGCTATCGGCTCTCCTGCCATCCCATGACTGTTACCCACTCCTGGTGCCAGTCTCTGGAGCCCCTTCAGAGCAACTGTAGGCTGGTTTTATTGCTGCTGCAACCTTCTGCATTGAGTAAAGATTAAACAAATCAAATGTCTCCTTTTTAAAGACATAAGGGCAACAAAACCCAGCTCAGCGCTGGCTGTGTTCCGTCTCCCACCAAAGGCCACCCTATCCTGCAAACCAGGAAAGCCCCTGCGGTGACCATGGCGTTCAGGAAGTCTCCAGCCCCCCAAAAGCCAAAGGTTCCCAGTGCTTGTCTTCGAGCAGGGATGGCCAGGGAGCAAGGTCTAGAGATGCGGCCCCCACATTGCTGGGAATGCCAAGCTCACCTTGCACGGTTGCAGCTCCCTGGCAAGAGCAGGGGTCACCAGCTTGGCCATGTGCTTGGGGGTCTCCATCCCCCTTCGCATGTACTCTGGCACGCAGAGGCAAGGAGGGACAGGACAGAGGAAGAGCAGGAAAAAGGAATGACCTTTTTTGGGGAAAAAAATCCATGTTCCTGGGCTTGCACCAGAAGGAACCACCCTTCACACCCACGCAGGGATGGGTTTCTGGGTCCCTTCTGGTCAGACAAATCTTCCTGCAGCTTTGCTAGTGATCAGGCAGGCCCCAGAGGCCGTGCCAAGGAAGAATCCAGTGAGAGGCAGGATTGGGAGGCAAAAATTAGATGGGAAAGGGATTGGCAATGATACCAAATGATGGTGGAGCTGGGATCGGTCCCAGTTTTCCCACCATAAAAGCCTCACTCCCAATTCACTGCTGGAAGCATCTCTTGCATATTAATTTAAACCAACAAAGTGATAAGGAAAGCACCAGAAATAGGGGGAAAGAATGAATAAATTAAAAAAGGACAGGCTCCGCCAGCCCGTCCCAGGCCAATAATATGCTATAGTGTGTTTAGCATGGAAAAGTTTAGATTAGCATTGTGGTAACAACTCTGGTTGTATCATCTCACCCATTTTTAAAAAGGGTAAAAAGGAGGACCCTAGAAACTACCGATCAGTCAGCCTGACTAATCTGGTGGCCTTCTGCGATGGTGTGGCTATGTTGGTGGATGAGGGATGAGCAACTGATGTCATCCTCCTGGACTTCTGTAAGGCCTTTGGCACAGTCCCACACAACATTCTTGTTGCTAAATTGGAGAGATACCGGTTTGATGGAGGGGCATTGGATATGGAATTGGCTGGATGGCTGCATCCAAAGAGTTGCAGTCAACAGCTCAATGTCCAAATGGAGATCAGTAACAAGTGGTGTCCCTCAAGGGTCCGTATTGGGACCAGTACTGTTTAATATTTTCATCAATAGACATTCCCCCATAGACAGTGGGATCGAGTGCACCCTCAGCAAGTTTGCAGATGACACCAAGCTGAGTGGTGTGGTTGACACGCCTGAGGGAAGAGATGCCATCCAGAGGGACCTTGACAGGCTTGAGGAGTGAGCCCATGTGAACCTCATGAAGTTCAACAAGGCCAAGTGCAAGGTCCTGCACCTGGGTCAGGGCAATCCCTGCTATCAATACAGGCTGGGGGATGAGGGGATTGAGAGTAGCCCTGCGGAGAAGGACTTGGGGGTACTGCTGGATGAAAAATTGGATGTGAGCTGGCAATGTGTGCTCGCAGCCCAGAAAGCCAACCATATCCTGGACTGCATCAAAAGAAGTGTGGCCAGCAGGTCGAGGGAGGTGATTCTGCCCCTCTACTCTGCTCTGGTGAGACACCGCCTGGAGTACTGCGTCCAGCTCTGGAGCCCTCAGCACAAGAAAGACATGGAACTGTTGGAGCAGGTTCAGAGGAGGGCCATGAAAATTGTCAGGGGGCTGGAGCACCTCTCTTATGGAGAAAGAATGAGAGAGTTGGGGTAGCCTGAAGAAGGGAAGGCTCCAGGGAGATCTTATTGTGGCCTTTCAGTACTTAAAGGGGGCTTATAAGAAAGACAGAGAGAGAGACTTTTTACTAGGGCCTGTAGTGACAGGACAAGGGGTAATGATTTCAAACTGAAAGAGGATAGATTTAAATTGGGCATGAGAAAGAATTTCTTTATGATGAGGGTGATGAGACATTGGAACAGGTTGCCCAGAGAAGTTGTGGATGCCCCATCCCTGGAAGTGTTCAAGGTCAGGTTGGATGGAGCTTTGAGCAACCTGATCTAGTGAAAGATGTCCCTGCCCATAGCGGGGGGGTTGGACTAGCTGATCTTTGAAGGTCCCTTCCAACCCAAACCATTCTAGGATCCTGTGATCTCATTGCAACAGAATTGTATGGGTAGACTGAAACATGGCAATGCAATAGGTATTGCAGATACCTGTGCATTTAGCAAGTATGAAAGTGATTAAAATTGTAATTGGCAAGGACGGACGTTGTGTGCATGTATGTGTTGGGTATCTATCCTCCTTTCAGGTTGTACTTGCTGGACACACTAAAATCTAGTAATGCATTTCAGCAATAGTAGTTGGTGTAGCATGATCTATTCTAACAAGATGCTCAATTTACTCAGTATCACAGTATCATGCAAAAGCTGCTACAAAAATAAATTTCTCTAAAAAAGGAGGAAAAAAAATCACAAATCACCTTTTTTTTTTTTTTTTAATGCCGTGGAACAGGCCACAGGCACTCTGATGGTGATTGAAGCTGTATCTAAGCTGCAGTCTGTGAATCCTGAGTACTTCCCAGGAAAGCTGAAGCACAGCTCCCATCCGAGCAGTACGGCAGGGCTGCGCAATCCCACCTCTGCTCGTGCAGGGTGTGCCTGTGCCACCGCAGACCGGGGTAGGGGAGCCCCCCTCCCCGCAGCGCTCCCACACCCCAGGGATTTGCTGCACGTACCGTCTCCCGCTTACTTCGACCCCGGTGCTCAGAGCAGGAATGCACGCAGGCTCTTTGCCCCAAGCTGGATAGAAAAGCATCCCACAGATATCTTTTTTTTTTTTTTTTTAATTATGCTCAGGGATATTTCTTTTCTTGCTAGCAGTGCCCACGAAGGCCCTGCAGCCTGTCCCACCCCAGCTGCTCCTTGGCCTCGCCACCCCCTCAGGTGGAGGTCACCCCAAGCCTGGGCGAATTTTTTTGCTTCTAGGCAGAGAAGTTAAAGGTAGTTTAGCCACTCTTTGCCATGAATCTCAAAAGTGCTCTGTAACTTTGGGTAAGCTTTAGCAATGTGAAATAATATATGTATGTGGAAGGAAAGAAATTCTGGCCTCATTTGCGCCCATGTAGTCCGCTGTGCTCTATTTGGTGTTTCAGATGGGAGGAAGCTAGAGGCCTAGCAGGCGCCCGGTATCTCATCCTAATGCTGGAAACCTCTTAGCCAGCAAAGGTCAAGGATGAACAACGTATTTTCTTCTTCTTGCTTACGGGACTTGAAGTAAATCAAAATGGACAGGAACCTACAACCAGAGATTTTGATTGTATCCAAACCAGGACAAGTTAAAACAAGATAAGATATAACTAGGATTTAAAGACACTGAAATTGAAAACACGTTAACCAGTAACCTCTATCAAACTTGCTAAAATCTTCAGGTTTCTCATCTCTAGCCTATCTCCACTTACAATATCGATGCTAGGAGTTAAAAAGCAGTGAATGGTATGCGTGTCTTATCTGGTGTTCAATGCAAAGGTGATGGTTTCAAAGGCAGTACTGTCTCAGAATTTCAAAGTCGCTGGTGTTCATGTTACATAGAGTACCACTTGGTGGTCACTTGGAAGGCGCTTCTACTTCTGTGTAACTTTCTTCTAGGTTGGGTATAAATATTACTGGGAGGCTAAACAGAAATGCATTTCGTTTAGATATAAGTCTTAGGCACGAGTTAGAAAACTGCTGACTGTAATGAAAATATATCAGCACTTAGTAGTATCCAATAATATAAAAAATGCAATTCAGAACATCTTCAACTACATATATATGTGTTTGCGTCTATATATAGGTATAAAGGTACAATACGTATATGTATATAAACACAGACACATATACAGAAATATTCACAACTTGAACTGTATTTGTAACTAACCTGCAGCAAAAGTTCATTCTGATGAACCATTAATATAGCATTTCCAACTTTTGGCTCTAACCATAGTTAAAATTTTAACACGTCAAACTAAACATTTTGCTATCCTAACTTTCTGCTGTCCTAGCTTTTTGCTATCTTTTTTGCTACCCTAATCAACATGTCAGAACCAAGAGCTCCTATATGGGGACTATAAGAGTACCCTGCCTAGTGTAAAGCTATGCAGCTACCGAGCATGCTTGCAGCCACGAACGCTGGGCGCCTGCTGATGGTAATACTTCCTTGGATGGTGACATTTAGCAGATTGGAAATGCATAAAAGGCAGGGGACCTTCGGCGCGCCAGTGCCGAATCATCGCCGCAAGGTCCTGACTTTTGCTGGAGAGGAGTTCCCTGATGAGCAGCGATAGAAAGAAGTGGATGATGTAGGTGGGAGTTTCACGGGGCTCACGGCATCTCCCTCTTGCAGCTTCCAGAGGAGCTCTTCATTAGTCCTGCTCAGCTTCTTCTTCTCCTCCACTTCTTTCTCAACGTATTCTTGAAGATTAGCGTTCTCCTCTGACAATTGTCTGGAGAGGGAAGCAGGACATGTAAGGCACACCGGTGTGAAGACAGTGGCATTAGTGCAGCCAGTGCTGCACAAGAGGCAGGGCCAGGCAGGACCCCAAGCACCTCCCTCCATCCCATCCCATCCCATCCCATCCCATCCCATCCCATCCCATCCCATCCCATCCCATCCACTTGCCCCTAGGGCTGCAACTGAGCTGCCCAAGCCAGGGCACAGCTGTCCCCAGGTCTCTTCACTGCCAGGCGAGAAAGGCATCTCCACAAGTCACAGCTGCCTCCCCTGGACTGCCTCCAGATGCGCCTGTGTCTTTGCTCTACACCTCTCCGAGGAGGCAGCTCAGCTGCCAAAGCTTAGATGGGATGAGCCCCAGCCTTCCTCCATGGCCTCGTGCAACTGTCAGCATCATGCATGGCATGTGAAGGTGCCAAGGGCTTTGTGCATTGACCACGTACTCCAGACACTTCAGAAATGGCCATTTTCCCATATAGAAAACGGAGTAAAAATTGAAAATTCCTAAAAGAAAAATTTAGCATGTTTGTTTCTTTATTTGTGTATTTGAAAGTAGGAAAAATGCAAGGCTGCAGTGCACTGCAAGAACAGGATTCTCCACTCATGGACAGAGGGGATGGAGAGGATAACTGGAAATTTAGGCTGAGATAAAGTGCAGTTGTGTGCTCACTCTCGCCCTGTGCTGGCCTTCCCTGGGAGGATGTGGGCTGGTGAGCAGGGCAGGAGCTGAAGAGCACCCCGTCAGTCCCCATGGTGGGCAACCAGGACTGCAGAGCACACCAGCCAGTCCCATGCTTGTGCCAAGCCTTGGCCACTGGCTTCTGGAGAGGACTTCAGAACTGGCCCCAGATACTTAGCTTGGGGATGTAGGTAGGCACAGTGGTTTTGGACGTCCTCTTCTCATCAATATTTGCTTGTGGCTGAGTTGGTTTTGGCCCCCTGAGAGCTACCATGCAATGAAGCTGATTCAGGCGTTATCTCCCCCTGTTCAGCACATGGAGGAAGCAGGTGCCCAGCATGGGGTTGTGGCCTCTCTTTGCACAACCTGTTCACTGGCACAGCGGCTTCTACCCAGGAATGTGCAAATAAACCTCCTATAAACCTCCTACCAACCTCCTACCCAGCCCCAGATGGAGCCCAGAGCCCTGAGTCAGCAGGCGCTTGTGCTCCCTGCACATGCCCCTTGGCCAGGGCTTCTGTTCCTGCACCAGGAAGACACGAGGCTTCAGAGATCAGCCCAGCACGGCCTGCCCCAGCAACGGCACCCCTGCAGGTAACCAATAAGCAGTACGAAGTGCAGGTGGGCTCCTTAAATCCTGCTTTCTCCCCGGCTTCAACACCTGTCTCCAGCCACCTTTGCCCTGTGGCATTTCACAACCCAGAGGTGCTTGCAATGCTGCCCCATTTTTTCCAGAGCAGCACAGCAGCTGGAGCAATCCCTAGAGGGGGATAGTTCTGGGTTTTAGGCCTTCTTCTGTCTGATTGAGGACAAAAATCCAAAGTCCCAACTTGGTGGACAGCTGTAACTCTCACCCTTCGTTTCTCAACCCTGCCACCAAAGCTGTGCCATGAGCAAGAGAGCATTTGTGGAGTAGCAGAGCAAGAGGAGGTGAGAGAGAGCAACTGCATCCCTGACTTTTCAAGCCAGCTGCTACTGCATGCAAAGGGAAAGGAGTCTGCGCTCTCCACGCTCCCCATTTTAGCTGATGTCCTGATGCAGGATGTAGCTCAGCTTTGAGGCCTTCCCCCTCCTCTGTCATGGGGCTATGGGTCCTTCTCCAGCTCCTTCCTCCTTGGTCCTAAAGAACCCTCTATTCCTGACTCCAACACCAGGGAAACTTCACCAGAAAGTACCAGGGAGGTGTTTTCCCCAAAATGTCCTATAACCTGATGGCTTTCTGGGAGGTGGGGCATGGAAATCTCCTATGGGGACCACAGCCTCAGTGAGTCTGCCCTCATCTAACCAGGTGACTGGTTTTAGAAGAAATGGGGCAGTGCAGGCAGACTGTGGGACCTGATCAAGATGCGTTTTGGGCATGTTCTGGGAACACCACCATCCCAGAGGATGCACGGAGGAACACCTGGTTTCTGCAGCCCCATTACAGTTGGGAAGGAGCCAGGTTCTGCTGTGATCAGCCTGGGGCAGCTCTGGGCATTTACCTAACCTGATTTACAGGAAACAGGATTTTTGAGAAATAAACAGGGAAGCACCTAACCACCCCGCTAGGTATTTCCAGCAGCAGCTGGGTGTGGATTTTGGATGCACACACGCACAACTCCTTTTCTGGGTATAGCCTGAAGCCCATAGCAGATGTCACAGACTGCTGGTCCACTCTCTTTGTGTCATCAAAAGTCTCTGAGAGGGTGGGGTTGGCATTTCCAATTTTGTTTAAAAAACATTTTTAAAGAATTTCTGCTTTTTTAGCCTTGGTTCCTATAGAAATGGAGCTCAGGTGATCAAGAATATGTCTGTTCTTTTCCCACTCCCCTGAAAGTTTTGAACCATGAAGCAGTGGCTAGCAGAGGCGAAGGATTAAAAGACACAAGTTGGCAGAAATTTTCAGAAAGCTGCCTGGTAGAGGAGGAAAATCCCATTCATGGTCTCATTGGGGACCCAGATGTGGCAGGAGCTCACGGTCTAACAGGCATGAGAAAGTCCACATGGGATCTCACCCTGGAGAAATAACTCCATAGAAAACCTCTTGCTACACATGGAATTACTTTTTCTTTTGCAGTGTCTAACAAGACAGGCCATAAAAGTTACACACAAAGCCCCACTACACCCTTTTCCAGCCAGCATTCGCTGAGAAAAAAAAAAAAACAAACCATGCCTTCCCTGTGTTTGTGCGGCTCTTAGTGTGTGTCTGGCTCTCTAAGCTGGTAAAGCTCATCTGGGTGTTGGGAACAGGCCAGTTACACCAGCACGGACCTCAGAGCACGCTGAAGGGCTCAGCTCCCTCCTCTGCTAAAGGCACTGCTAAAGGGAAAGGAGGCAAGCGCAGGCCACAGCCCCTCAGCGTGTATCAGCCTCCTTTACGTTGAATGCTGTTTGCTGGAGGTATAGTACGGCGCAAGTATCGCAGCGTCCTCTGGAGTCTCTCACACAACAGCCTTTCTGGCCCTAATGCACACTGCAATTTGCTGGCAGAGGCAGACTGCAAGTTATACGCATGACCTCCAGGTAAGGAGGGAGATGCTTGAGCAGAAAAGAACCTTGCAGCCAAGTGCCCATGAACATGCCATGGGGCATGTGGACATGTTCTCCAGAGAGACCTGCTTTGGCACATGGATGGGAAAGGAGCTGCTGCTTGTTGCATCGCTTATTTTAGCCTTGTGCACATTGCGCTGGGAATTTATGCTGCGACACCTGACGTGATGTGACCGGACACAGGCAGACCCAGCTTCACGCCACTGGGAGACAGAGGCAGCTTGCGCAGCCAGCAGTGCCAACATCTTTCAGCAAAGCCTCTGCCTTCAGCTCAGCCAACATGTGTCTGCCTCTGCTGCACCATGAGGAGGGAGATGGACAGATGCAGCATCACCACTTATAAAAGATACAGATGCCCATTCAGCCCCTCTTTATCATTTGGGCAGAAGAAGGAAGAGAGGCAATGTAAAAGCAAATGTGCTCTCACTGTGTAACTTTGTATCTTGAGATACATGTTCTAATTTTAGACCTAACCCAGCTAGGGAGACCTTTATTCCCAGCACTGCAGACCTATGATCAGACATGTTCCTCTGCCAGCTTCCTGACAATTTAAGCAGCTGTTAACAAATCACAGCCATAAAACCACAGCAGTGTGCAGGGGCACAGCAGTGTGATAGGGATGCAGGGGAAGGTGCTTGAGTCGTGCCCTTGACTCACATTAAAGCCTCTTGCAAAAGGCCCAGAGGTCAGTAGGTGCCTGGGCTATGCCAACAGAGACCAGACACCCTCCTGGTCATCTTGATCTCCAGGGTGCTGGAAACTACCATTCCTCAAACATCCCCAGTCCGAAGGACAAAAAAAAATGCTGGTTGATTTGGAGGGAGAATCCAAGATGTTGGGAAATCAGATGATTTATTCAGGTGCTTGGGGAAGTTCCAGCAGAGGCTCTGTAGAGCTCCTGTGTCCAAAGCAGGTGCATGATCTACCTGCAAGGCTCTTCTCCCTTCCTTTGTACCTGCCCTTGGCTATGACTGGAAATATCTCCATGGTGCACGCCTCAGCCCCCGGTGCCTCTGGGATGCTCCTCCTGGCCATGCTGCAAAGGCTGGCTGTGCTCTGGCTCCCATCCCTCCCGCTCCCCTCCCTCCTCTCGCTGCTGCTGGGCTGCCACAGCCGCGCGGGCACCCAAACTGCAGATCAGCAGAAATAGCTCTAATCCATGCTGTTCCTCAGCAAGGGCAGCTCCCTGAGCTTGTTCATGCTGCACTTCCCAGGCAGTGCCAGTACAACAGAAATGAGCAGTCAGGGTGGCTACTGCTGCCAGGAAAATGCATGTTTTAATAACTCCAACTTTACAGCCCTGGCTGACACTGTCCCTATAGCTGTCCCCATAGCTGTCCCCAAACTGTTACTGTTGAAAATGCCTGTCCTTTAAGATGACTTTCCAGGCTGACCTCAAATTCAGAATTTCTCCCAAAAGATGTTCTTCAAACCCAGTAACTACATAGTTACAGGCAAGAAGCAAAGCGCTGCAGCCAGATGCCGTCAGGGAGTGGAGAGTGCTATTTGCCCAGCCAGAGGCAGGTAGCTGCAATGCAGAGATGCCAAGCACTGAACCAGCCACCCTGGCTGCTGTGACAGGCGTGGAGAGAGACTGCCCCTCCCAGACCACAATTCAGCCAGCCCAAAAGCAGCTGTCTCAAACTGGTCTGGTGAACCAGACCTTAAAAATTTCTGGTTTTCCTTCCCAAGCACAGAAAGGCTGTAGACACCTACCTCAGACAGTGACATGTGTGTTACAGGTATTTACAATCAGGTGAGAGGAAACATAATCCCCACCCCAATCTGAATATTAGTAGAAGCAAAGCTGCCTTTTAAAAATATCTACATGCAGGAGACAATTTTTAAAGGCTGAATCATTAATAAAGGAGACACTAGAAAGACAGAAACTAAAATCAGAGATGAGACGCTGAAGTTTTAAGAAGTCAGTTAGAAATTAAATTGTAGTTTAGGCCAATGGCACAATTTCTGGCAACAATGACAGCTAGGCAGCTGGTGTGCTGGGACAAGTTCAGCTCTAGCATCTCCTCCTGGTACCCCTTCTGCCTGGCTCCAGCTGCAGTCTTTTGCCTTACAGCAGACTATAAACTCTGTGGAACAGGGACTGTCCTATCCTTCTCTATTTCTATACTACCTAACACAAGGAGCCTTGTCACCCTTGTCAGGTTGTGACAAGGGTGCAAACAGACAGTGCAGGTGAAAAAACTCACCAAAGGATAACCCTGCCTGGGTGACAGCGGCATCGTTAGTATGTCTCTCCTGAAACTGCCCCATGTCCCATGCTCATTACCCATTGATAAATGGGTGTCAGGGCACTGACACTGAGATCAGAAGCCACTGGCAACTTTGCTCTCAGCAGCATGTCAAAATCATGGAAACACACAGACAGGTATGTGGCCTTCCTTATGTTAAAGTAAGCAAACCCCGATGTAAAAAGGATTTTTTAATAAAACAAGCAGATCAGGACACCAATACACTTTCAGGAGGAAATAAGTTTTTCCCCTCCTGAAATAAGTGTCAGCCCTGGGCAGTTAAGATCTGCAGTCTCCTTTCAAGCTCAGACAGATGGCAAATATCAGCACAAACCTTGTTATGACAGTATTTTGCTCAATCCTGGCTCTGAGTTCTTCGTTCTGCTGCTGCAGCATGGTGATTTTTTCTTCCAGTTTTAAGTTTTTTTCAGCCTGCAATGAAAGAAGGTTTGTTAAGTCTGAAGAAGGCCCAACACCTGATCCAAGAGGATTTGTTCTTTATGTTTATTTGTCCCTAGAGCACCTTCTAAAATTTGAGCATAGATGGAGGTGGGCATCTTGACTGCAGCTGAGACTTAGAGATCTGACTCATACCACATCATACTGGTGAAGTAAGTGGGGTCATCAGCAGAGCATTGAGCAAAGGCAGAGCTGAACTAGCCCTTATTTCTAACTGAGGAGGAGGAGGGTCTTAGTCTTGTCCAGCACAAATAAAACACCTTCCTTGGTGGTGCCCCCTCCCCCAACTTTCATCCCTCGGGAGCCAGCGTTACCAGCCGTTGTTCTTGGACAGGGAGCTGGTGGCACTTGGGGAGCATGGGGATGCTCAGCATGTAAAGGGCACTGTGGTGTGAGTGGTCAGTCTAGCGATGAAGGAGGCGTGCAAGGTGGTATGATGTGGATCATCCAGCTCAGCTAACCTCATTGGACATAAATGTCTGGTGTCCAACTTCTAGAATTATGATTCCCTGGTTATGGGGAGGAAAGAGTTACCCAGCAGGGCAGATTATGCCCATCAGCAGCCTTAGACTGCTGCTGCATTCATGTGAGGTGGGCTGCCCTTTGGACACACTTCTCTCCACTGCTGACAGTGTCGGCTTAAATGACAGGCTTAAACTAGACATTTAACTTTAAGCTACAATTAAGTGAAATTAATCCTATCCCAAGCGTAGGTAGCTTTTACTCAGGACAGTTAAAGGACAGAGTTTGAGGATGTCAATAGTAGTGCATTAAAACATCAGTAAGATGTTTGTAGGCATGTACAACAGCCTCACATGCCCTGCTTTTACCAAGTTTTGAATTTGACATACTTTATCACCTTAGTTCTTGGTTTTCCAGCAGTTTGAATTTTGCTGAATTCAACACTTGGAAGAAAACAAGATATCACAGGGTAACCTTATCTCTGTGTGAGCTCGGTTATTGAATTTCCCAACCTTTTATAAAGAACAAAAATATTGTGCACCGGAGTTAGCAGTAACTCACACTTTATGGTGGAGGCATCAGTTTTATGCAGTGGTTTCCAGTCTATGCAGGTAACCATAAAGGGTACTCCTGATTCTCAGATATTCTGGCCTATCCCAGTATATTTTGTTATAGCAGAGCAAGGATTCTGGCCTCATTTTGAAATGCTCTGAGAGAGGAATCACCATCACGGGAACCTTCTCTGCTTCCTCAATAGTTTTAGTAAGTAGTAGCTATGCCAACATGAAGCATGGGAGACCTGCGCACCTCCTTTCCTCTCCACTGCAACCCTCACCCTATACCATTCCTCTCCTGCCACCTTCACTTCCAGACTCCCTTTCAGCAGACAAGGAGCCAAGCCTGACCCTGTATTTGAAATGCCCTCCTGCTCCCCATCTTTCAGAGCATTTGGAGATGCCCTGTGGATGTTCTGGCACTTACAAAGGTATGTCTTTAAACAGAAAGCACTTGTGCCTTTGGACCACAGTAGACCCAGTGTTTTATTGTGATAAAGGGCAGGAGCAGGACTGTGTGCTCATATGTGGTTAATTAGCAAAAGCAGCTAAATGACCAGGAACCATGTAGGCTGTTGTTTATTTTTTTTTTTTTTTCAGTATAACACTACAGTGCATGTTTTCAGATGCTGGCTTAGCTCCAGGAGTAGCGTGTTGGAAGGAGCGCAGTTAGCAAGCCTCAGTTGTAAAGAGGCACTTTTCTCTACATCCACTTACTCAAGCACCTGTTCAGCAAAATAATCATCCGAGTTCTCAAATTTCCCCGTAAATGGAAACAAATCTTGCTGAATGCTGTGCTGAACCAGCTGTCCCGGCTCCCCAGCTGAGGTAGTGCCTCATCCTGTCACCGCAGTATACATTTACTGTCACTGTAGCTTATGCCTTACAAAATGAATCCCCCTTTCCAATAAAAAATGTAATTGGTGGTGAACTAAGGAGTTCTTTGCCAGGGACCCCCACAAGCAAAGGATGAGAAAGCAGCATAGGCTGCAGAAAAGCATTACTTTAAGGTTGGAGAGACCTTTCCTAGCATAAGCCTTGCTAGGAACTGCTTGCTGAATGCTGCTAATTCATACTCGCAGCTGGGAGCTCCCTAAATGCCTGCACAAGCAGCAGCAAGACACACACGGCTCATTCTTCCTCCACTTGCCCTCTCCAGCCCTAAATGACTACCTGACTCCTGTAGGGGTGTATGGTGCAGGCTGGTGTACAAAATGAAGCCCTGGAGTACCACAAAGTTCCCCTTTCTCCATTCTTCCTACACCACTCGCCTTGCTGTCTAACATAACAGGCTGAGCAGGTATTGCACGAAAAAGCAATACAGGGAGAAATCAAGGGTATCATGGATGGGTGAAGGGATGGGAAAAGATCCCAATTTCTGAGAGAAAACCTGAGACATGGTATAGTAGAAGCAGCTATGTAGGTTGACAGTGGAACAACACAATACACAGCTATTTATGAACCTCTTTGACTGTGTCTTGCCCCAGCCTCATGTATCTTCTCAGCCCTTTTAAGTTCACCTGCTGTAGCCAAACTTTTACTTTTCTACCTCTGTGATGTCTCCTCTGGAGGAAAAATAACAACTCACCTGTTTTTCTAGCTCCATAATCATCTTTTCCTGTTGGTGAATCTGATGGTTCTTCATTTCCAGAACATGTTTTAAGCTCTTCAGATCTTTCTCTAAGTGCAGATATGGAGCTCGTACAATCTAGGAAATATACCAGTGATTTGGATATCTGTCAGCCATAAATGCATCTTCAGCCATAACATAAAGTTTCCTCAATGTACCCAGTAGTTTAGGAGTCTCAGTGATGTGAAAATCACCTGGACTTGGGCCTCCCCAGCCCATATGAACCCTGATATTCTCTCCTAGACCATCCCTTTGGCTGGATAGCCAACGGTACCTTTCTTTTGATCAGCCTCATGGCTAGAAGGATGGGATGCCAGGTTGTTCAGCAACCTCATTCCTACTTATAGCTTGGGAACTACATGAGGTGTTTTATGATTGTGCAGGGATTTTGGCTTGGGAAAAGTACAAACATGAAACTGAGGAAATTGGACAAGGAGGCTGGAGGTGAAAAATAGTGTTCTGCCTTGCCTGCACCACTGCATCGCAGTGCCTGTTAACAAAGATCAGATCTGGTGGGAAGAAGTTCCTCCTCTGCTTGAGAACTTCAGATGTAGGGGATACTAGGGTCCAAGTCATGGGCAAAAGATGTGCTCTGAATTATACTGATGAAATACTGTCGCTGACTTAAGCGGTTCTGGATTTTTCCCAGTCTAACTCACTCCAGTGAACTGCCTGGTGGTACTTGGCATTAACTTCACTGTGACACAGCAGAATTTGTCCTTTCATGTAAATTAAATACTGCGGCAGAGGTGGAAAGGGACTGGTGCTACCCGTTTCCCATGGCCAAGCCTGTTTCAAACATTTGCGCTCCTTTTCTAATGAGTTCTCTCATCTAGAAACTCTCTGAGCCCCTTGCTCACCCCACTATTTTCATTCTGTCCCCTCTGTCATGTTGATACAGCTGCCCATGGGGTTGTGCTGTGAACACAGTGAAATGCCCCAAGTTAAAAGAAAACTCTTTTTGGAGGGCCATGTCAGCGTTATTTCATTTCAGATAAATAATTGCAGTGTGTGTTTACTTACACACTGTAAATAAACAGCATGGCCCCAACAGACAGCAGATGAATAAATACTTCATATGACAGGGCTGTCCCCTGCAAGTCCAGAAAAAAATGAGGGAATAGAGAGGATATCAAAGAAGTTGGTTCAGAAGGCACAAAAAAAAGAGACCTAAATGTGAAAAGACAAAAAGTAAAGAGAAAGAGAGGCAGAAGAGAAAGAAGAATAGACAGCAGTAAGGATGTACTAGATGGAGTTAATGAAATGTTTTGGAAACAGAGCTACAAATGCTGGGTGAAAGAATAAAGAAGTAAACTCAGAAAATTATGGACCTAGGCTAAGATTTCTGACTCCTCCTCAGAGCTCAAGAGTTGGGGTCTCGGCTGGGACCTGCCTCCCAGGCCGTGGGGTAAGGATCCCATTGCTATCCACTGAATCACGTGATCTGAGTCACACTTAGAAACACATATCTTGATGACTGTATAGTTATAGTCGTCATCTACCTTCAGTTGTTCCTCAGTGTTTTTCTTCAGAGCCTCTTCAAATCGGTCTGCTTTGGCCTTAAGAGATTGGTTCTGGAAGGTGAGGGTGTCTATCTGGTCCTGGAGAGGAGATACATCAATGAACACACCGACCGTGTTATCACCCCTCTTACATTCAAACAAGTCAATCTGCACTGTGAAACCACCAGGGAAGCTGAACAAGGCTTAGAAACATCCACAAGGTGGTATTTTTTACGTAAACCCACTTGAACATACAGTGGGGTTTTTGATAACCCAGTGCCTCAGGGAATCCTGAAATCCCTGCAACGCCTGCAGCCAGCTGACACTGGCTGGCACTACTTCATGAAACATCTTTGATGCTAAATCACCCCATCACCTTGGGCTGGAAGAGAATGACCATGTCCTTCCTTAAGAGATCTGGCATTTATATCACAGGCATGAAAGAGATCATTTGTGCAGTCCTTAGAGTCTGAATGAGGTGGTAGGTACCCCATCCTTGCTTCCTTCACCTTTCTAGGCTTCTAACATGGTAACAAGCAACGATGAGTTAGTGGTGTGGACTTTGAATCATCTCAGAGCTATACACAGGAACAACATGTTATTTTAAGCAATCATATTTCTGTTACCATCAAAGGCATTCCTGTCACCTCTCTATATACAACATCTGTAAAACCCACAGTTGCTGTGAAACTGGTATTTTTCTCTTTCATGTATATAATTTCTTGGCTGTAACATTACAGTGCTTATTGCAAAACTGCTGACACGCCTCGAACTGTCACAGCTGCATGAGGAAGGCAGTGACAGTTGCCGTATGCAACAGCATGTGCTAGTCAGGGGTTTTAAAAATTGTAATTCATCTCTGTCTACAAAATCAAACAGAGCTTTCATTATTTGCTGTGGCATCTTTACTTGTTCATACAAGATTTCCAAACTTAGCGTGAAATCACAGGGGCACGTTTCTGCCCTCCGCTCCTTGGGATTTCTTCATCTAGAGAGTGAGAACAGCATGGAGTTATTAGAAAAAAGCCAAGATGATCTTGAGCTTGTGTTAAATAGCGGGATGTGGGACATGTGATGTGCAGGGCTGACCCTGGCTGGTCATAGCCTGGCTGCACAGCAGGGCCAGCCCTGGGGCATCCCTCATCAGGGACCGGATCGCCCTCCGGTGGGAATGGAGATGTGTCTACATCGCGGGACTGGCTCCCCCACATTCAGGCAGCGGGGAAGAGTTTAAAGCACAGGCTCAGGGCCAGGCAGGGAGAGGTCAGCGTTTCTGAGCCTGAGGAGTGCCTGCTGGAGGGTACCATGTAGACAAGGTGATGTTCACAGCCACCGCAGGTGCCAGAGCTCTCTCCACCATACAGGGAAGAGCTCAGCTTTGCTTCTTGTGCTGGGCCAGCAGTCAGCAGGGTCAAAAGGACTTTTCTTTGCTTCATCCAGCTGCCTTTTCTTCCCTTTAGGTTTGCTCTCCTCTCTTTCAGATAGTATTTTGCTGAACCAGCCAAGGGGGAGGAAAAAACCTGAGGGGGCACCTTTGCTGCTAGATCCCAGTTTGGACAGGTGGAGGACAAGAGGCACTACAGCTGGTAAGAAGCAACAGCCTGGTGTGCTGGCAGCTGGCAACAGGGCTGGGGCTGCCCCGTCAGCTGCTCTGCAACATCGTTACAGGGGTGGGAAATAATGAAACTGCTAACCTGGAGTGACAGCCGCAGTTTTTCAAAATTCTCTTCTAATTGTGCCTTTTCCAGTGTGTGAGCAGTATTCAGTTCTGGGGAAGATACACAGAGATGACATTGCTAAGTCCAGCAAACCAGGGTCCAAGGGCACAGACATCATGAGCCAAGCGCAATTCGGGATGCAGTTTTAGGGCACAGAGGTTGAATGGGAAACTGGCAGCAATACATTCTGTGACCTTAGGTGAATCATTCTGAGGATCAGGATTTTCTGATCTTTCACTGGTTGCAGGTACCTCTATTTCTACATGTCCAGATTCTGATTTGTCAGAACTGCTCAGAATTCCCAGCTCCCGGAGGCTCTGATCTGAAAAGGGTCAGTCTGACAATGGGTCATTTACCAGTTCAGAGTGAGTATCCCCAAATTAAAGATTTCTAAATTAGATATATTTAAAAACTTGGGTTGCAATTTCTCTGGGGAGATGGGGGGGGGGCAGCAACTCAGATGCAAAAATGCAAATGACAGTGCTTCTCCAGGAGCTGTGGCAGATGACCTGTGAGGTTTATTCCATTCGTGAGACTGACAGAGCCCAAAGACAAAAAAGTCCTCTATTTATATTACATGATTAAAGGTTTCACTACCAGAACAACTCACCCTGGACTTAATAATAACAAAAGTGGAATAAATTTTAATCTCTAAACCAATGGCATCAAACTGTCATTCAGTACAGTAGCAGCACCTACCTTTTTAGTATACGGACACTCTGGTTTTTGTGTCTTTACCCCCAGCCCCATGGGGTTCTGCCCTCTGACCATTGCTCACTAGCCACAATAACAGCAGTAATAATACTAACGCTCTAGGGCCCTGCACAGCGCACTGGACCGCAGCTGCTGCAATGCCTTTTCCATCCATAGGAGGGCAGTTCATACCCGCACCAGCAGCAGGGACCACCAGAGCCTTGATAAACCACAGCCAAGTTTTATCATCAGAAAATACTAGCAAAAATGGACAGATAAGAATATCCTCAAGCAAGGAACACCTTTTTTTTTTTTTCCAAAATTGTTATGTTAATTTAAAAATGTTATGCTAGATAGCATCTCTGCCTACAGGAGAGGGGAATAGACTGTTCTCAGCTCACGTTATGCTCTGGGCTGTATCTCTAATTGACACAGTGCAGAGATAAGCAATATGGCTTGGTTTGGGGAAAGCTGTGGAAAAACCTACTAGAGCTATTTAAAAATTAGACCCTTACGCTTATATGTATTAAAAAAAAGGGGGGAGATTGTACAGATAACTGTTAAATGTCAGCTAAAGCGTGTACAAAGACATGTATTTAGATACTGAACTGGTAGGGAAGAAACAGCTCTGTCTGCAGCATGAAATACCATGGAAAAACCATAACACAAAATAAAGATAACAGTGCTGAGGTGCAGATCTGCATCAGCGCGTGGCTTTGATCTGCTCAGCATGGCCAGACTTTTGCTACTGAAAATTATGAGTCTTGTTTTTAGCAGCAGTGTAGGTATTTAAGCACCTAAATTCAGAGCTGTTCAACGAGCTCTAGCACCTGAGGATTAGGCTCTTGAGAAAAGTCTGTGTGTGAAGTGAGGTGGAATTTGGACTCCGCATTCAGTGACCCCTCAGATAGTCTCAGGTCCAAGTTAGATGCTGTACACACTGCACACAGCTCTCCCTCACCCCTAGCATGAACCTGGTGGTCCACCCCACGTGAAAGCACTTGACCAAAACCAATTTTCTGTATCATCTGCTCTGGAAGAAGAAAATCCAGGCTTACACAATCTCACTACAGCACTAATTCCTGCTCTGGAATAGCTCTGTAGCCATTGGGTTGTCTTTGGCTTACCTTGAATCTTGCAGTCATTCTCATCCTGCAGTACTGTAATGGCGACTATGTGGTTATTTTCCAACTGTAACATTGCCGCTTCATGTACAGCTGTGATATCTTCCACCTGTTCCAACGACAATGAATGGAGACATGAATGCGTGATTAGACATGCTGTGGCACACTAGCAAGCTGCTAGAGAGCTCCAGTGAGCTGGAAACAGTAAAGGGACATACTGAGTGTGAGACTTCCAGCACCTGAGCCAGTTTTATTCATTGCAAAACCAGCATGTTGATGCCTTCAGTGGCAGCGTGTAGTGACTGCTGGTGGTATGTTTGTTCTTTTAACTTAATGGTTATAAAAGAGGTACCTAAGAAAGCAAAAGGCCAAAAAGCCCTTGAGCGAAGAATCCATTTATGAAATGTTCAGAAATCTCAGCATTCCGTTAATCTCAATTACATTAATGACCCAGCTCCCTCTGATGGTCAGATAAACATGCACCTTTCTGAGCCATCCTGGTTTTTGTCTTCATGGCGCTTTGCTGCCATGGTTTTTATTGTAAAGTCTTGAATTAACTTCCATGGAAAGTGCCTCTGAATTATTCATAGTTGTAAAATATTTATTTCTAGAGAAACATTGAAGTTATTATCAGTGGGTATGTAAAATGAATTGCAATCTGTCACACTTTTACTTGAAAGAGTATCCTACAGAGTCGTCCATACCCAAATTCCTATGTCCTCTTGAATCATGTATTTTGAGTCCACATCCAATAAACTGATGAAAGATATGACAGCACCTTTTTCAGTGCAGACACAAGAGTTTTCAGGTTGGTGTGGAAGTAAGCAAGATGACAATGAAGCCACAAAACTTTTTTCCAATCTCATACTGAGGCCAGAAAGAGGTCCTGCTGCTGCAAACTGCCCAAAAAACTGCACCGCACTCCACACTGCACACAGCCATCACAGGAGCAGGGGATGCAGTTAGAAGAGGGCTGTGGGCAGCCTGTGTTCCTGTGCACCCGATGGGTTTGGGACTCCTTCAGTACATTGTTTGTTACTAGACTTGGCTAAAGGCAAAGCGAGACCCCTAATGATGGTGTTTTGATATGCATCATTAAAGAAAATACAGTGAGAAGTGATCAAGGTTAAGTCAGTGGTCCAGAGCAGTTTCCGAATCCAATGCATCTATTTGCTTTTCTGGGTTTTGTAATCGCAGTGATCTTATTCCCTACATTTAACACATTATCTGTGATATCTGGCAACACAGAGGATCAAACTATTTTACTTTTACAATGAAACAGCTGTTCATTGCAAAGTGTTTTGACTTTAAACAGCTTTTTTGCTCACTGTTATGTTAAATAATGGTAGAAACTTACCACAGCTGAGCATGTCTTGACTGGAATAAATGTTATTTCACTGTATTAAAGTGTCAAACACATGTGTTAGATTATCCAACACAAGCAAAATTTCCAACTGTATTGGAGAAAGCATGCTCTTAGAATGAAAGATAGGCATTTAACATGGAATTTAAAATTATCCAAACTCATTTTCATAATAATGTGGGAGACTACACAGTGGTGAAGAACTGCTTGCAAAACAGTGGGGACTCAGCCTGCTGATAGCATGAAAGAGCAGGGAAAGGGGGGCTAAATGACTCAGTGGGCTACTAATGGGATAGGGACTATCACTTCACTTTTCCCAGAGCACAATGTCCTTGTATATGATGTCTGTGTGCTGAAACCTCATCAGCATTGCCATGTTCTTTACCTCGCCCTTGCTTAAGTCTTTATTCATACTCTAATTGCGTCTCAGCTGAGCAGCACCCCATAGGAATGATTATGCTCAACTCCAACGTCTTCAAAAGGTGAAGGGGTCTCCTTTCGCTGCTTGGCAGGTTATTTATCTATAAAGCCAATTAAATATGTTCCAAATGGTCTGCAGGGATTTTTCTGTCTTCTGTGTGTTTCATATCCACATCCCAAATGACTCCTTTTAATCTTCCAGCCCAACCTCCTGTATGCAATTTTTCACAGCAGATAGTCTACTTGGCACTGGGAAGCAGATCTCTTGGATGCTAATTCCAACTTCACCGCTAACTTACTCTATAGGCTTGATCGACTCACTTAACCCATGTCATGGTTATTTCTGGCTACAAAAAGAAGCTCAGGTGGGATTTTTAAGGCTTAATAAAGTAAAATCAAGAGGAGGCTCTAGTGGGAGAAGTTCAATAAGTTGGTGGACAAAACAGCTTGAGCTGAGCAGCTCAAGTGAGAAACACTGGCAAGCCAGAATCGCAGCCTTTAAGTTGCAATTTTGCCCTTAGCTGTAAGGAGATACGAGAAATATTGGGATGCATTGGCACACTGACCAGTTTGTGAGGAGTTTGGCTCTCATGCTCTCCTATGCTGAAAGAGCTGCCTCACTTTCTCAGAGACAACTGAGCCTCCAAAAGCTGACAACTGTGTATCCAAAGAAACAACAGCTATCTGATACTAAACTAAACAGTGACTACAGCAATAAGTGTGGAAGAATAAGTTGTGACTGGAAACCATGAAAGTGGGATGACTAAGTTCCAAATTAGATGTGTGGATACAAATACATGCAGATCCATGATTAAAAGGATTTTACTATTGTTATTGCCTTCACGAATGCAAGCTCAAATTCCCCCACGCAGATGGACAGCTCAAGGACAAGGCTTTTCTCATGCCCAGCGTAAGAGCTCTTTAGCTAATGGGTTAGGTGACTCTGCTCCAATGCTGGCTGGGACCAGTGCCAGCTCAGCAGCGTCAGATGACTCCAGTCCCTTGAGCAGGCTTGCTTGTTTTGACATGCTCTGAGCTGGGCACTTCTCTTATTCTTCCAAGCCAGTGAAGGAAGAACCAGAGGATTACAAACCCTTTGGGTCAGCAGCTGTTAGGGATCCTTATTCCTCACGCACCTTGGTTCCTAGACTAACAAAATTCTCCTGTTCCTTGGCCAAGAAATATTGCTGGTGAGCAGCTTTCCAACCTGGCCTGTCAGCCTCCTCTGATCCAAGAGCACTCGACACAGGATGGGTGTATGGCGAAGTAGGAATTGAAAGGGAAAACCTGCTAAAATTCATCATGAGATGCTAACGGAACCATGGATTGAAAAGATGGGCTTAGACTCTGAGATACTAGGGTCACAGCAGCACTTTCAAAGCAGTGGAGAGAAATGTTTGTGTTATCTTCAGTAATTCAGGGAACAAAGAACTCTGGAGCAAACCAAAGGGCTGGAGAAGAGAGGACTGTTTATGCCCCAGAGGGAAAGATGTGTTTCCATTGCTTCTGTGTGGTGATGAATAGAATCACAATAGATGAGAACATGAGAAAAATAAGTATACTTCTAGTCAAGTCCTATGGTGACCTATATCACTCTTTCTTGCACTGATCAACTTGAGGGAAAAAACTCCACCATCTGTTCTTGTGGTCCTGGGAGCTTGCAGAAACACTTCAAAGAGTAGCACAGATAAGCCATAAACTATCTCAGCAAAAAATTAACTCACGGAACAAATTCCTTCACAAATATTAATGCCTGGGGATCCAGGAGAGGCAAGGCCTGGAGCTAGAGCTAATATCTTCTACGAGGCAAACTGACCCACTGACACAGTGAAAGGAAAAAAACGCCAAGGCTTTTGGGAACGCTACTCCTCCTTCATATCAGCAAAGCAGAAAATTTGAGGGGCATTGCAAGAAAACCATCCTGCATAAACTGAAATGAGAACCAAAAGACATGGCTCAGCACAGCTTCTAAGCATTTACAAAGAAAGATTTTGAAAAATCTGGTTTAGAACACAAAAACCTATTTAACAGCACCTTCTAATGCATCTTTGAAAATCAATGCACCAACAGAAAAAGGTAGTTCATCTGGGACAAAACAGCCCAGTCGCATAAAGCCTTTGTGTTGCACATTACAAGTCTGCAAATTAGTAACAACTAGCAGGCTCAGCAATTAAAATAGGTAAAATCCAGCAAGAGTTCTTCAACGCCCCCCACTGAAGAATCAAACCAAATTGCACGGCGGTACCCAGGGAAGCAGACACTCTGGGGCATAGGCTGGGATGCTGTCTGTCCGACACAGCTGTCTGACCCATGTGCCAGTGAGGACCACACTGTGCCCAGCCCTGGCATACCACTGGTGTTACACAATAAATTTAACACCAGGCAGTTGTGACATGAGTGACATAAAACTGTCACCATCTCGGTTTGTATTTGCACTCCCATCCCAGGAG
Organism: Balaeniceps rex; assembly: GCA_013401315.1. NCBI lineage: Eukaryota > Metazoa > Chordata > Aves > Pelecaniformes > Balaenicipitidae > Balaeniceps > Balaeniceps rex. Next base: position 93,392 of record VYZW01059756.1, read on the forward strand.
TGTTTTACAGTACATCAAGTACAGGCAGTAAATGGTGTCATTTCCCTTTTTACAAACAGTTGACCTTAAAGACAGTGGGCTGCCCTCTCTGCTGCACTGTGTTGGTGCCCTCCTCTCCCATGAGCTCAGCGCAGGCTAGCCCCTTTTCCTGGCTCCTGGAGGTGCTTCAGCTATGGCCACACAGTGCTGCACCAGCCTTTACCTCTTAAATGGTCTAAATTAGCTTGGGCACAGGCTCTGCTGAAGGGGCTGGTTTGCTTCTGAGCCCACAGCAAGTGCTGTCATTGTCTTTGGGAACCACATGGGGCATGTCTGCGCTCTGCACCCCACTGCAGTGCCTGCTGTCAGCCCAGTCCCCGGGCACAAGGAGGGGGGAGCAGCAGCTGTGGAGCCTCAGCCACAGGCTGCTGCTTCAGGCAGCAGCCCCAAAATTCACACCAGAGATACTCTGAGATACAGAGCATGCAGACATAAAACCTTTTCCCCAACCTTTGGTCACATCCATCCATCTCACAGACCACATCTGCACTGCACCATTGCTGCCAATTTACATTGCCTCAGAGAGCGCAAAATTCACCCTCCACCACCTCCAGCTGCCCTGGACATTGGCAAAATCCCCAGGTTGGAGAGAGCGATGCTGGCAAACAGTGGGTCTGTTGGCTGGGCTCACGTTTTGCAGACTGGCCCTTGCGCTGCATCAGACGCCTGGGTGGCATACCCATGACAGCAGGGGCTGCAGCATGTCAAAGCCTGATGGCACCTGAGTGCAGCAGATACTCGTCTGAGAAAAGCCCTCACGAACTGTGGTGCTGGGCAATGGGTAAGAGTTGCATCCAGAAAACTCAGAACTCTGTCCGCTGCTCTCTGAGTGCAAAATGAGGAAAGGCCAGGTAAAGGCATTATTGCCATAATCCAGAGCAGGATGTTCTGCCACCATGTGAGAGGTGCCCATAGGTGAGTTACAGTGTTTGTTCACTCCAGCTGTTAAAAATAAGACTAAAGTAGCTGCATGCGAGAGTATTCCTACCTACATACAGAAAGCAAAGCAAGGAGAAGCCCTTGGGACGTACAATCTAAGAGATTAGACTGAACGGTGGAGCACAAATCAGGGAACCCAGAGTGTATCATCTGCTTGAAGTTTAGGCTACATGCTGAATGTGCCCTATCGCTTCACTGTACCGCCCTTTAAATATTGCAAACAATGATGGGCAGGGCTCTGCTGGCCTTACCTGCATTGAGCAGAGTCTTGTTCAACCATTGGTTTCATATAAATTGACTACAATAGGTGGGTTGGGGAGCAAGTATGCATGGGGAGCAGAGCTAGTCTTAATATCTGCGTTGTAAAACATCTGGAAGCATGTGAAGGCAAGACACGGCAATGTAATTTACTACTATGTAGAAATACCAATAGGAATAATAGGGAGGAAAAGCAGCAAAGATAGTCAGGAATATATTTCTCCAGTCATCAGTTCTCTACCAGTGTCTTCATGTTGGAGTGTTCAATGTATTTCATTACCTGAACCCACTCAGTACCAGCATGGTCTGCTCTTCAAAGGGAACAGGCGGAGACTGACCTGATCCTGATGCTGCGATTTGACTTGCTCCAGCTGCAGCCTGTGCTGCTCCTGTAGGCTCTCCCTCTTGGTATTGTAGTCCTCCTGCAGCCGCTGCTCCAGCACCTGCAGCTCCTCCTGCTGCTGCCTGCGAAGCTGCTTCACCTCCTCCTCAAAGCGCCTCTCAAGCTCCTCCTTCTCGCTCTGTAGTTTCTTCCATCTCGCTGTGTTGAGGTCTGTGGAGACAAGACCTTACAGTCAGGCTCTGAACTCCTCAGGAGCAAACAGTGGCATTGGATCTGTTTGTACAGTGCTGAGCACAGTGGTTCTTGCTGACTCTGGGGCTCCCGCAAATCTCAGCCATCAACAAGCTCTCACTGTTGCTGCTGTCTCTGTCCTGCGCTCTCACACACACATACACACATGCATTTGTTTAAATAGATGTACTGGCAGAGTATGCAAAAGCCCATGCAAAACTGGGATCTGATGAAGTATAACAGTAATAGTAGTAATAATAATAATAATAATAATAATAATAATAAAAGAAGCAGGGAACTCCATGGACCTGCAGGGTGACTGGATGTCGCCTCCTGGCCAGCACAGTCTTGGATCCACAAGTTGAGGCTTTGGGGCTTTTACTTTGCCTTGGATATAAGAAACAGCACGTGAGACAATCACTTGACAGAAAGCCTTTCAACCAGGATACAAGATTTTCCTTATCTCCTTCTCTCAAGCCACAGTCTTTGCTAAGTCCCCACTTCCAGTGATGTGCCAGGAAGGCAGAAGATGCCTGGGCTCTCGAGGTGCATCCTGTGCACATTTTATACAGGTAGTGTGATTGACCACTTGACCGGGAGAAGGAGATGCATCTCATACATCCCATTTTCCATCTGTTAGAAGATGCTCACCCCATAAACCTGTCTTTCACACCAGCTCCATTGAGGAGCTCTTGAATCCATTAATGCACACTTGCTTAAAATATTTTTATATTCAAACCACTATCTTGTGTGCTTCATGGAATCAGAGAACACAAATGAAAGGCTGGTACTGAAGGCAATCAGAAAATGTGAAATTTTTACTCTTGTGAACTAACCCAGTGACCGTGTCTCTGAATTCACAACCATGTCTACGACTAGTTTCAGGAAGTGCAACTCCAACAGTTCCATCAAGTCAAGGATATTCAGTCTATTTCCCCATTTGGTTCCTCACCTATACTGTTCCCTGGGTCCCAGGACAGCAGTGTCACAAACACTGTGTCCTCAGCCTTTTGCTTTGCTAAAGAATGGTTGCAATCAATCCAGATATTGAAGACCTGATGCAAGTTGAACAAGGTCAGCCAGACTACATTTAGAGAGCAAGTTTGCTCACTTGCAAAGATCTAACAGGTAAGAAGTGATTAAAATCATTATGACCATAACATTCACAACAACACTAGAGAAGAAGAGATGTGTTTTTAATGGCACTGCTAGAACTTCTTTCTGATTAAGACCCATAGCTGGTTTAGAAAAATGATCACCTTTTGAATACACCGTCTGTATTAGCCACTCATCCTTCCTTTGCCTCTCAAAACGCCCGTGCCATGCACAGACCTGTATGGCGTTGTAAATCAGTGCACTGGAAGCAGCTGTCTCCCCAGGTAGACAACTCCTGAATGTTTCAAAAACATATTTATCCTACGACTGCCATCTTATACTTGCTCAATGTCTGTGGCAAAAAAAAAAAAAGTGTTTTCCTGTCTCTTTCTACTACGGTATCAGACTGTGCTCATTTTTTTTTCAGGATAGCAACAGTTTCTCAAAGTTACCTATGGCTGTGACCGCAGCTCATGTTAGGTGCATTGATGTAGTTTGTGCACCCAAGCTAACCATCCCCTTCCCCACCTAGCTATTTTTCATCCTGTTTAGAGCTCTGCTTCCACACTTACTGGACAACAATATTGGGACTTGTTCAGTATTTCCAGGCAGATATCACTACTGGGGTCCTGTTCTGATCCTGATGTTTTCTGGAGCACTAAGAGGGACTCTGTGTCCCTTTCAGGCTCTCTGCTCCTTACGGAAAGAGAGAAAGTGAGCCTGAACCAGTGAGCTTAGCACCACAGCAGCAGCACATAGAAAGCTTTCCCACCTGCCTCATACCCAAAATGGAACAGCGCAATTTATACGGTGATTAGCTGAAATGTCTTGCGTATTGGGTCTAGCTGAGATGGAGTTAATCTTCCCCACAGCAGCCCTCAGAGTGCTGTGCTTTGCACTGGTAGCTAGAAAGGTGTTGATAACACACCAGGGTTTTGGCTACTGCTGAGCAGTGCTTGCACAGCATCAAGGCTGTCTCTCCAACATTTTTCCCCCCTCACCAGTAGGCTGGGGGTGGGTAAGATCTTGGGAGGGGGCACAGCCAGGCCAGCTGACCCAAACTGACCAAAGGGATATCCCATACCATATGACATCGGCTCAGCAATAAAAGCTGAGGGAAAGGAGGAGGAAGGGGGGACATTCGTTATTTATGTTTGTCTACCAGAGCAATCGCTACGCGTACTGAAGCCCTGCTTCCCAGGAAGTGGCTGGACATCACCTGCTGATGGGAAGTGGAGAATAAAATCTTTGTTTTCTTTTTTTTGCTTCCGTGCACGGCCTTTGCTTTTGCTTTTTTTATTAAACTGCCCTTATCTTGACCCCCGGGGTTTTTTTTTTTTTTTTTTTCCATCTCATTTTCTCCCCACCTGTCCTGCTGAGGAGGGGAGTGATAGAGCGGCTTGGTGGCACTTGGCATCCAGCCAGCGTCAAACCCACCACATCTTGTCTCCTGGCAGTTTGGATTATAGCTCTAAACCCTCTCTCTTGCTTTTTGATTTTCTTCAGCATGCAAAGTGATCCCAGAGCTGGAGGACAAGGGATAATGCTTGCAGCTCTGCGTTCAGTAGAATTCAAACTTACTCAAGCTTTAAATTGGAGCTGTAATGAACCCTGTCTCTCTCCAGCCTCTCTAATGAGATTACACAGCACACAGGGAGGGCTGGGCAATAGAACCATTTAGGTTGGAAAAGACCTTTAAGATCATCAAGTCCAACCGTTAACCTAGCACTGCCAAGTCCACCACTAAACCATGTCCCTAGAGCACCACATCTACCCGTCTTTTAAATACCTCCAGGGATGGGGACCCAACCACTTCCCTGGGAAGCCTGTTCCAATGCTTGACAATCCTTTCAGTGAAGAAATTTTTCCTAATATCCAATCTAAACCTCCCCTGATGCAACTTGAGGCCATTGCCTCTCATCCTATCGCTTGTTACTTGGGAGAAGAAACCAACACCCACCTCACTACAACCTCCTCTCAGGTAGTTGTAGAGAGTGATAAGGTCTCCCCTCAGCCTCCTCTCCTCCAGACTAAACAACCCCAGTTCCCTCAGCCGCTCCTCATAAGACTTGTGCTCCAGACCCTTCACCAGCTTTGTTGCCCTTCTCTGGACACACTCCAGCAACNTAGACCATTGATAAAGATATTAAACAGAAACGACATGCTCTAACCAAAAGAAAGTCTATCTGAAACACTTTCTGTAACCTGAAACACAAAACTATTTCATCTTGCAAATCAAACCCTGGTGCAGGTGCAAAATGGAGGGAAGAGGAAAGTGGGGAAAGAGTTTTTGCATGGCATGTTCCCCACACACCCAAAAATGGTATTGGAGGCAGAAAATGAGGCTATTGCCCAGAAAATTTGCCCTATGCTGAATACCTCTAATGAGAAGGAGCAATCCCTACCACAGTCTCCCAGATCACAACAAATGATGCCAAGGAGTGGTAAGGAAAGACTGGATCTCTTCTTAGACAGGAAATGGACCTTTGGGCCTGGCTCTACTGGGACAGGAGTGGCAGAAGGCAACACCCGTGCAGCCCAACAGAAGGTCTGTGGCTCCCTTACCTGGCTGAGGAGTAGGAACCAGTGTGGAAGGGCCTGCCTTGCTGGAGCCAGCGTTTAACCAGCTGCAGCTTCAGCAGGTGGTTCTGGTGAACCAGGCTGAATCACCTCCAGCAGGGCCCCGACAACAGATGCCTGAACAGAAGACCCACTAATGTTGCTGGAAAACAGTGAATTTTGCTTTCAGACATCAGGATATGGACACTGTAAAAGTGAGCTCCTACTATAGAAAGAAAAAATAATAATCACTACGAAAAATATAAATGCAATACTGGCACGGAACAAATGGCACAAGACAAACAGAGCACAACTGCTACTGGCTGCTATTGAGAAGAGTTACATACAGCTTTTCTTTTGCCTTCTCTGTAGGTATTTCAATTGCTGCTTACAGGCTGGAAATTACTCTGACATAACATGGCGTTTCCTGGGATAACAGTGTGCTGGGTTAAATGAGAGCGGCTGCCATTGCTTCCCTACTCCCCAAGCACCAAGTGGCTTCTACAGTGTGCAACAGATGAGCGAAACACATTTCAGGCCAGGCTGGGAAGGTGAGGGAAAGGGAGATGTCACTAATGGACTGATCTTTGTGCACAAACCCAGCCTGAGCTGCAGCCCAGCCTCCCCAGCCCTGGCACTTTGCATTCACGGGGTAACTCCCATGGGAACCAGGGGTGTCATGTGGCCTCACATAGGGACCGTCTGCTTCTGACATAAGAAATGGGCTCTTTGCCCAAAAGTGATGGCAAACCGTGCAGACTCTGCCCTTCCTCCTGACCCTTGGCCACAGATTCACAGACAAATCACAGCCACCTCACTCAGGTTAAGGGTCCTCTGACTGCAAGGCAGATCCAGGAGGAGGCGGCACACAGGCTTTGGCTTTTGAACTCTCATGAACAGAGATAATACAAACTTTAAACTTGACATCTGATCATCTTCCATTCATCTAAGTTTTTATTCATCTCCATACCTCCTCTCAACTCACTTCACATGTCATTTGCCTGACAGCAAAGGAGCAGGTAATTCTGACATTTAATTTCCATTAGTTTGAAGGGAAACAGCCGGTGTTCAAAACCTCTTTATTCCAGGAGTCTCAGTGTTGCAGCTGAAAAGTGCTTATATTTATAATTTATAAAGATGGATGTCTTGAGTGTAGAACAATTGCTTGTCATGTTTTTCTAGCCTTGGTATTTCTAGCAAAATACATGAGCAAATCTTACTGCGTAAAATAACAAGTCCCTCAGTGTTTATAGGGGCCACAATCCTCCTCAGGGCTGAGAAGGGAGAAGCACTTTCCTATTTCACTGCATGCTGGTTTCAGACAAGGTGTGATACTTCATAGCAGAGCTGGGGGTAAAGGTGGACAGTGTTATCTGAACCTAAATATCTTGCCTGGCTCCGGAAGGGTGCAGGTCTCCCTAGGCTGTTTTACACATCCTTTATCACTGCTATTGCTTCAGCAGTGGTTTTATTTACCAAAAGAGATTTCCTTAAAAATATATTCTGACTTTTCCGAACAGTGCTTTTTTCTGGCAGTTTCATTGCTTTGTATAGCAGAATCCTGCAGTTTCTGTTGAAGGTAGCAAAGACTGTGTACTTTCAAAACCAAGCACATTCAGCACCTAAATCATAATTCTGAATTAGAGCTATTGCCTAAACAACTAAATGTTGGACACACTGCCTGTATCAACCCTGGCTAGTCCAGCCTTGTTTTACTAATTCACCCAGGCATTTGCATCAGTGAGTCTGACATGGTGAATTTACACATGAGAAACCAGGAATTTCTGACCAACACCCATGCTGTTTAACTGGACTGGTTATTTTTAAATTAATGAGAGAATACTTATCAAAGTGACTGAGACAAGTCAGAACTACAACTTGGTTGTAGTCAAAATAACATGCTCTGTAGATTTTCCCTAAATTTCTTCACAGAATAACCTATGATTGCTGTTGTCAAATAAATGACTCTTTCATTCCTTATTTGCATAAAGCTTGGCAGAATATGCACAATATTGTACAACATACAGATTCATCTGATAGTGAGACCGAAGCAACCCTCCTATAGTGCAGGTGGGCTGCACATCTCCAGTAGCCCCAGCTTGCACTGCTTTAGAGACAGCAAAGAACTACACTGACAAGAACTGCTCTCATCTACATGGCATTTGCCATTTCACCTTGTCCACGGATTTAAAACACTGGTTGTTTCACAAAATTTAATTTTATAGTTTTCTTCCAAAGGAAAACAGACTGTCCAGCAATTTTTGACTTACACTAAAAACCATAAACATTCACCTTCCATATGTATGGATACATACCAGGATTTGTTCTGCTGATGATTTTTTTCACATCCTGCTGGAGTGCAATACCTGCGCATTCATCTTTTTCTCCATCCCTACTGGGAGTCCTTCTACCTGGGCATGTTGCGTCTCAGCGTTGTATGGAGAGGATTACCTCCAACAAGCAGGACAGATCCCAGGGTTGTATGGAGAGGATTACCTCCAGCAAGCAGGACAGACCACCAGCCACCCCTGCTGCTCCTAAACAGCCTCTGCTCAGCATCTTGGTGTCTCCTAGAGTGGTGGCTTGCTCAGGAAGAGGTGGCCTGTGATGGCTCCTCTCCAAAACACATGCCCACAGGACCAGTGAGGAAAGGACTGTCTTACACCATCTTTTCCCTCTCTGAGAAAGAAAGCACATACACATCTATGGCAAATCTCCCTTCTGAAGCAGTACAGCTCAGCTGAGACCTCAGACTGCTTTTCTGGAGTATTTGGGGGTTCTTACCAAAACTTTCTCCATGTACTCCATCAGGACCCCATTTTGTGCAGAGGAGGTAGCTATTGCTGCATGCACAAGAGCAATGGCAAGGGCAGGCAGTGCACCCATCTCCTGTTACTGAATGTGCTGCGCCGTGACCCCCAAACAGGCAGTCAGTTACATCCCTGGCAAAGTTCTCCAGCAAAACCACCAGTGATCTGTATTCACTTCAGCTGTACAAATATGGCGTAAATGAAAACAGAGCTCTTTATCTCCAGCACTGTACCTCTCTTTCCTTCCCATGTCACCGCCACTTGCAAAAGCATGCATGAAAATGAGCAAACCCAACCCACTAGGAAGAGGTAAGGCTTTCAAATGAGAAGTGGGTATTCAACGGAGAGCTTCAGATGTGCCCTGCCTAAAGAATGCACTGGTGGCAAGAACTCCTCTGTGAGAACTGTGGAGGTGCAGAGGATGGTTGAAGGCAGGCATCAGGGAATAACTGGAAATGCTGTTTTGCTATTGCTGCAGTATCCTTTGGCCATGGGGACAATAAAGCTCTCTGTGAAATGATGATCAGCCAAAAAATTTCAGAGCGGCACAGCAGGGAGCACAAGCTGTTGGGCATCAGGAAAGGGCTGGGCTCAGCTTTTCTGCAGTGGGTTGTCACAGACAAGGTGAAGAAGAAGCACAGTGAGGATCTGCAGTTCTGCCCACCTCGCAGGGGTTCGGCCTGAGCCCCCCTTTGTGAAACAAGTCACCCTCCCGCCACATGGTACAATCTGTGCACCTGGGGTCCCACATGCAGGGAAAGCTGAGCGGTCACCCCTGTTCACAGCTCCAGTCATCAGTGGTTCCACCACCTTTTGGTACTCAGGGTGTCCCCTGCCCCAGTGGTCCTCCCTCCAGGTGTCCTTCCTCCTCTCCGTTTGCCCTGGGGTAGATGAACCCAATGTCACATCTGTTCTGGTAAGATTTAAGCCCAACAGAACTCAGCCTATTGGCTGAAGCCAGTGCAAAAGCCCATCTTCTCTCTCAAGAGTTGCAATGTCTTTACACCCTCCCTGTCTCTCCTGTCTAGATCAGAAACCAAACACAAAAAGTGGTGCCTGCAGATACACAGGGAACACACAGACCAAATGGGACACGTTGTTTTTCCTGTCTTTCAACCAGGAGGAGACCTTAGAGATATTAATAAGCAAGTTCTGAGCTTGGTGTCCTTCAGTTTGTAGCTGAACTGCAAAACACGCAAATGTACATGAGTAAGCGATCCATTCCCAGTCACCGTGCACCACAATGGTCCCAAGTTCCCACTTCTCACCATGCTGTGCTTTCTCCTTGGCATTGGTGTATATAGTTCAAGAATGGAAGCTATGGATTTATGAAGAACCATTTGTCTAGTAAAGATGACGCACAACTAGCTCCAGTGTGTGATGCTCAACTAGACCCATCTCCACAACAAAGAGGTAAAATCAGGTTTCCCTTGCAAACCCTTGCCACTGGGCTTCAGAAGACACTTTATCACATGTATGCAGGTTCCCCAGGATCAGGTCACAGGGAATAACTGCTTTTGTGTAAAGTGAGAAAATCACTTTTGTTATCACTTTGCTTGTACTACTTACCAACTTCATCCCTGATCTTTGCAAGCTCGACTCCTAACTCCTTTATTTTCACAAGGGCATTTTCATTCTGTTTAAGGAAAAAGAGAGAGAAATATGTATAGTCCCCAGGTTTATCCCAGATAAGCACTTTCACATGTTCATTTAGTAAAGCAGATTAGATTGATTCCTCAGGTCTTTTTTTTTTTTTTGCAGGGGGGAATTGTAATGAACTCATTCAGTTTTTAAATCAAGCTTAGGAGCCATGACTCACTGCGTACTAATACCCTGTATCTCTATGAATACACGTACACACACTCACATGCACAGGACAGCACAGAATACTCTATTTACTCCTATGTATATAAAAAGACATTTGTACTTTTCTATAATTTTGTGTTCAATCTGTGTACCATTTATGGCTGAACTGCATGTACGAGATGGTTTTATTAATTCTGTTAAAACACTTTCATCTATTTATGCCTGCATTTAACCACCCCTAAACATAGTAATATGCTCACACAGTCAAACTTGCAGAGCAGATTATTGTACTTACACCATTCTAGGCATGGCGGGCATACCCATACATACACCACTAATGTTCATGCCTATTTCCACATTTATTTCTTGTATTTTCTTGTCTGTAAGGGACAAGAGCTCCTTTGATTGACCTTTCTCAAAAGAAAACTGAATACTTAAGGAATTAAAAGAGATGAGCTGGCCAAAGGAAAATTAAAGCATATTTACGTTAACAATGTTAAGGTGTTATTACTAAAATGCAAGGACTTTGACAGCAGGTATCTCATGAGTGCTGTGCAAACTGACAAAGAAAAGCCTCAGGAAAATCTATTGGGGTTTGGCTTAGTACAATAATTCCCAACATAATGGTTCAAGAATAAGGGCGCTTTAAATTGGAATGTATCCCGAATCACATTATGAAGAAGACAAAGGAAGGTATCCTGCTGGGAAGATCACCAATGATTAGGAAAACTAGATCAGGCTACTATAAATATGTCCTAGGTTAGAAAAGGCCAAGAATCTTTAAAAGACACTACAGAAAAATCATATTCAAGAGAAAAGCCAGTGTAGTAGCAAATGAAATTATAAGGAGTCCTAGAAAGTAAATCTCTCAGCAACAAGCAAGCAAGGCTAATAAAAATCCAGGGCACAGAAAGAATTAGTTCTGCAGCAGGATACATAGCAGAGAGGATAGCAAATTAGTTCTGTCTTACCAAAATGAAAGTGGGGAAAAAAAGATTTCAGAGCCTAATGTTTCTGCTTATTTTTCCTGCATCTAATTTTTAACTCTGTTAAGAGAAATAACACAACAGCTTTATTTTTGGTAATACCAGGAAATTGGAAGCTCGAATTTAAATTAATCCTTTACACACTGCCCTTTTGGGATGATTTCTACCAGTTCCAAGGGACAAACTTGCCGGAAAGTTTTGCTGTAAACTGAGCGATTGGCTGAGCCGATTTGAGAGCCTCGGGTGCCTAAGGAGACCCAGGCTATGTGGGCATCTTTCTTGCTTAGTTATGGGAAGAAGTCAGGCACACAAGGCTGGGCTCGTCCAAACAGCCAGCTCTATACGCTGCTGAGTAATGCACAGGGGGTTGTGTGCCAGGACTGCAGAGTGCCCAGTCCTGACCGACTGCATTAGGCTCAGAATAAAATGGAGTGGAGTTTTGTTGTTGGGGGTTTTTTTGCTGTTGGTGGTGTTTTTTTTTCAATTAGTAAAAAAGCTGTGAAGAAATAAAAAGGTCTGGATAAATATAGGTTGGTATGTTAAAAAACCATAGCCCTTCACGCAGATTCCCAAACCAGCAGTCTTACAGAGATAAGGTTTCCCCTTTTGGAGAACATCGCTGCATCTGCCCATACTGCCTGTTTAACTCACTGGAGTCATTTTAAGAAGTGTTCTTGACAGATTGCCAGGACTGGTGCCCTTGAAGGCATGTGCACAGGGATATACTGGATACGGGACTTGCAGATGGGAAGAACGCACTCAAATTACCAGCTCCCACTATTTGAAACAAAAGCCATTTAAAGCAAGCGAGCCCTGTACAAATCATTGCCAGCACCTACAGATAAGCAGAACTCAGTGGGATCATTACTATTCTACTTAGCATGAAGAAAATGAAAAGCAAGTAAAAAAATGACATCCTAGGAAAAAAAAAGTTGTTAAAATTTTGATCCCCCATAAGAAATATTACAGACTGCTTTTTTTTGCATTATGTTTTATCTTACATAAGGTTTGTCCTACCCTTGAGGACACTTGTGATGAGACCCTCTCCAAAAGAGTGGAGAATCACCATGGTGCCAGCTTAAAAATGCTATCCCATAACTCAAGCTCCAGCATGGACACCACCCCACCAGGACAGCGGACCTCCTGGCTGCCTCCCATCACACTGGGGCCGTGGTTTCCAGAGCAGCCTCTGGGGCTATCTCAAGCAGCAGGTGTTGGCACAGCTCAGGTGCCTTCGCTGTCACGTACCTGCCCTGCAAATACTTCTTGCATTGTATTTATTTTGATTAGAGCTTTCTGACTGCTCTTTGGGACCTCATATTTATGTTTCCTGGGAGGTCAGACGTGCAAGGGTTGCCCTCAATGCCAAGGTCTCAAGCAGTCCCTCTTTCTCAGAGGGTTCTTTCAGAGAGCAATAGCACATGAGTCCTCATCTTCCTCTTCTGCAAAAGAGGCAAGGTGTAGTGTTGGCTAATCATCGTTATCAGCCTCATGGTCTCCTGGATGCGCAGTGAACTTACAAATCCCTGACATTTTTGGTTACTGTAACCTGCTTCATCAGTGCAACATGATAGGTTTGGACTGCACGTGTTCCTGTGACCAGTGTAAACATGACATTAATACAAAATGAAAAAGCCTCTCCTTGTTATCATCAATGTGGCTCTGCAGACAACCAGCACTTCAGTGTCAGTGCAGCCGGGGAATGCCAGCACTTAGGAAACCAAATGTTACAGTAGAGTAAAACTGGATCTGACATGAGAATGTAAAGCTATCAAGTCCAATGCTGAGACTCATATAAGTCCGATGTCAAAACATCAAAGCAATTAGAAAATTCACAAGGATGCGAGGAAAAATCTACCAAAACAAACGTGTAAGAAACCAAATTAATGGGATATCCTATTGAATTAATCAATCTTCATTAATATTTATCTCAGCAGAGTATTTGAAAGAGAAGACAGAGTAAGCAGGAACCTTTGCTGCCCTCCCAAGAGTTTTGTGTCTAACAGGCTCAGCATATCAAAGGAGCTTTGTAGGCGCCCTTCACTAGGCACCGGCTGGAGTCGAGCCATTGAGGGTGAGTGACTAAGGGCCAGATCCAACTCAGGTTTAAAAAGGCTCAGTAACCATACTAGTGACACAGCCGTTTCCAGTGGGTGAAAAGGTCATAGACACTGTAAACAGATTGTGCAAATATCCAGCATTTCAGTGTGGCAGTTAAACGGCAAGGGAGAAAAATATTGCTTCGATGTGATTTGGGATTAATTTTTTCCGGCCAAAATGTGAGAACAAAACAGTGGGTGTTGTACAAATTAAAAGGTTGCATTTATTTTTCAGGTAGTTTTAATGAATGATGGATTTCATTATTGCCTGGAAAACAGATGAAAAAGGTCTTCCATTGGCTGCAGCCCAAGAAATTAATCTGATACTTAAGTACTTTTCATAAAATAAAATTACAATCATGATGGAGGTAAAGGAAACCTTCTTCCTCATACCTGTACTCTGCAAAACAATGGTTAAGTCTTGTGTCTGGAATATGTCCCATCTCCTCAGACAGAAAGAAAAAATAGAATAGAACAGGTAGAATGATATGTTTGCTCTGTGCTTAAACTACTGCTCTGTTGAACAGAAGACACAGCAGCAACTCTTTTTTTCTATCATCAGCTTTATAACATACAGACCTCCCAATATTTCTGAAAGGCTCAATGTCAGACTGCATTTCAGCAAGTAAAACAGACACTGAGAATGGCACTTACGTATTTTCCATTCAACTCAAAACTCCCTGAGGATAGACTGAGGTATGACTTTTATTGGTGCAACATCCAAGCAGCTCCAGAAAAACTGGCAGGTAGTCAGGTAGATAGGCAGAGAGGTAGGAAGGAAGGAGGAATTCATCCAATTAAATAACAGTGGCCAAAACTTAGCAGTGTATCTCAGAAAAAAAAAAAATGCAAGATTTAGATATAACTGCATGTGAGGATCTGGAAAAATAACTTGGTAAAAGATGCCATGATACAGGCCTGAGGATGGGCAAGATGCTGGTGTTGTCCAAGCAGATTAAGAAGGGAAGTAGTGATGAAGGCTTGGGGGGAGAGGAAAGGCTCTGCTTTAATTGCATGGAGCTTCAGTCAGCAGCTAAACATCCTCGAGGAGACATCGTCAGGGAGACAGGTCAAGATTTTACTTTGGACCAGGAACAACTGTGGGATGCAGAGGCAGAGTTGAGGTTTGCCTTGGAGTATCTCTCCTCTGAGAACTGCAAACTACCTGAGAGATACTAAGTCATTAGAAATGCTAATTAATTAAACCTCCAGGTACTTTTTAACAAATCGTAGATCCACTGCACAAATGGGTCAGATCAGGCAAGAAACATCAGAAAATTGCCCAGACCCATGTAGGAAGTCAACTGCAGCTAGGAAGTAAATGTGGGAGCCTGGAGTTACCTCCCCAAATCAACATCTCTGTCCTCTCTGCCAACTTACATGCTTGCTTATATTCTGGGGTCCAAATTTATGTACAGTATCTCCACGAACACTTCCCAGTTCTCTATGATACCTCCTAAAAGTATGCACTGCACACAGATGCTCTGTGGCACTTGTTATTAAAACTGCTCCTTCAGAACAGCTTTTCTGTATCCAATCCTTTCAAAATATTAAAAAAAAAAAAAAGACTGACCTGCAAATGGTGCTTAGTCACTGTTGTGCTTTATTCACAGTTCCCTGGGGCAAGGCCTTATATTATCATTGGAAAGAGAAGCGTATACATTGGGAATTCTCTTGTATCAATAAATATTTCAGACGATACTTGTAGGAGCAATAACCAAATCCCAATGCAGCTGATATTCAAAATGATCTACAGTCTTCCTTCAAAAAAGAGGTGTTTTAACACCGCTGTTTCAATCATGTTGGTTATCAGGTAATCCTCCCTCACAATACTCTTCAGGTTAAAGTTTACAAGCATCTAGATATCCCCCAGTAACTGTACTTTAACAAGTTTTATATTAAGCCATATATTTTTTCTTAACCTGGTTAGCAGCATATCTTGAACTATATTTGAACATATTATTAGGTAAATGGAGACACTATCAGCTTTTCATTAGACTGAGTATATGAATATTTTAAAAAGCCAAACTCTAACAAAATACACTCCACAAGCATGTGTTTCTGCCAAGATATTTTCTACTAAGCAAATTAAATGCATATGTTCATTCTCTCCCTCTTCTGTACATACTTAAAATCCAGGCAAATTTCTAGAAGAACAGCATGAAAAGCTATGTGTTAGAAATGTCCCACAACTTCTCTGCCACATGCTATTCTCCTGCTACCTGTAGCTATGTACTTACCTCTGCACTGACGTTTGTTACACAACCCATTTTGGTGCCTGGGAATTTGCGTGGTTTAGATTCACCCCGACATAAGAAAACATGTAGTTTTGCCTTGTTTCACTTCTCCTAGGTTGGAGGATCAATCGTCCATCAGAAAGGAGTATCATTAGAGAGGCAAAACCTTAGGACAGCTAGAGATTGAATAATCTCTCTTCAAACTTTAAAACTCTGTGCAACTTTCCTTTATAACTCGTACTCCACAGGGTTATTAAAGATGCATGAAAAGCACAGCAAGAAATCAAGCCGGCTGTTAAGAAGATGCCAGTGGTCCCTTCCTTGTTTCACGAAAATGCAACCCTTACATTTAGACTGCGGACTGCAATTATGTAAGGCACTGCAGTGCATGTGAAAGCCACAGCTGGACTTCTCCCTAGCGAACGAGAGTTCCGCACACTGTAAATAAGACGAGCACCGCTCCCCTCGCCGCCGCCCCGGGATGCGCGCATACCACCGACGCCGGCTAGAAGCAGCAGCACAGGCTCAATCACGGTAACGGCTGCCTTCCTGCCCTCTCCCTAAAGGATAAAAAGAGGCAAAAGTACCGTCTCGTCCTCGCACCGAGCGCGGGAAAAACACTTGGAGCAGCATTTGCCCATCCTGGCAGGACTGCGACCAGCCGGACCGCCACCCGCCGGACTGCCACCAGCCTCGCCCGGAGCCAGGGGGTGAGCCCCGGGCGATGCCACTGTCAAAAAGGGATGTCGCGCCCCCGCACGCCGAGCCCGGCCAGGGCTGGGCGCCGTCCGCCCGGCTGCCTGATGCCTCCCGGGGTGCCGGGGGGTGCCTGCGGTGCGGCGCCGGGGCCGGGAGCGGGGAAGGGAGGGCGGCTGGCCGGTGGCTGCCTGCGGCTAAGGCAGATCAGCGGGCGAAGAGCAGCAGAGCGGCCACCGGTGTCGCCCCCCGTGGAGGGCTGCCCGCTCCCCGCCCTGCCTGCGCACCGATGCTCTCCAGCTTGCCCAGGCCTCTCCCGAAAAGGGGTCCGATCGCTCCGGCTGGCAAACGCTTGCCCAGCGCAGGGCACGTCCAGCAGCGCCATCGCAGGAACGTGTCGGGGCGAGGGTCGGCAGGGAAAGGTTTTGAAACTTCGCAGCGAAAGCCCCAAAGGCGCTGAAATCCGGGAGTGAGCCTCGGCCCTCCGCGGGAGGCGGCTCTGGCTGCTTCTCATCTTCATGCCGCATTCACGGCCGCTGATGACTGGAGTCCCCGTCCTCCGCAACCACTCGGATGTTGCATTTAACCCGAACGTCTCCCGGCTCGCTGCCGGCGCGGCTGCTCGCCCGCACCGGTCCCGAATTCACCCCAGGGCGTGAGATGGGCAGCGCGGCTCTGCCGCGCCGGAGACCTCCGGGGGCTGCCATGCGGGGCCTGCGGCTGGGCACGGCTGCTCCGCGGCTCTGCGCGGCTCCTCTGCGCGGCGCTGCCGGCGCATCCCCGGGGCGAGCGCCCCGCTGCGCGGCCCCGGCGCGGGGGACGGGTGCGGTCGCTGCCCGCCAGCAGGGCGGGACGGGGACAGGGATGCGCTCCGAGCCGCCCGCTTTCCCCTCAGTGCTTTTCAGGTTGTGTCGCTCCAGCCGGCGACTCTGGCTGCCGGTTCGTCTGCAGGCCGTGAGGGGTGTCCCCCCGCTCCCGGGTGTCCCCCACGCTCCCGAGTGGCTCTCGTCTCTCAACAAGGACTTTTCCTGAAGTCCTTTATTTAAATCCCGAGGAAGACCACTACCCTCTGGGACCTCGGTGACTACCTGAGACTGCAAAAGCGCAGACCTCTGCAGCGTACCTAGAGACTTCTGTAATCCTCAAGGGTTGGGTTTTTTTTGGCCATGTATCTATATATATACACCACATAACCTAACTCTAAACCTAACCCTAACCTGCATGTATACATATATGTGGTGTATATGTCTGCTCTGTATGCGTATGCCCACTAGGAATACAATTTCTTGGTTGGACCCAGGGCATGGAGCTGCAGCAGCAGCCTCACCTCTCCTGGGCTGTTGCCTCTGGCGTGCGATATTTTCCTCTAACAACTTACATTAAGGATAACACTGGAAAGAGGCAAGACAGTTCAATGACTTACACCCAAGGTGGTATTTGTGCTGCAAATGCCTACCCTGTTTAAACTTGAAAAGCATTATTTTCCTGAAAGCCAAATCACTACCAAACATACAGAAAAACTACACTGCCCTTAACGCTGAACCACTCTGCCTTCTGGTAGGACAGATGTAATGCTCAGATCTGCGCGTCTCTGGATAGGCATTTCTGTTTAATTGTATTTTCTGCTGTGACTGGTGACGCATGAAGTGATTTGGAAAATAGTAGGAACCAAAAAGAATCTCCAGCAAAACTCTGTTAAATCACATTTAAATGCTCAGGTAACTTCCTAGTTTGTGTCAGCTTCTTATTGCCTGCTCTTCCTCAGCCCAGCCAGGATTTTAAATGAAGTTTCAGAATATCATGGACAAGTAATTTTAAACAACAACAACAACAAAAACCCCAAACCCAAACCAAACCAAATTAAAAATCTCACTCAACATACATGTGTTTTAACATGTGTGTTCAAGATCTAACTTTTCTTTACAGCATGTGAAAATTAATTTGGTTGGCTACTGAACAGCTACAGAGTGGAGGTAAAAAGAGACTTCCATGTATGGTGAAATCATTTCATCCTCACTGTAGGAACTTCTGTTTTGCCACACAACCTGAAGTCTGTGATTTGGGTCTTTTACAGTCTAAATCCTGACTGGAAACATTTTAACTGCCTAATAATAATAATAATAATAATAATAATAATCCCACTTCTGGACAAATTACCACAGCCATTTCTCTGAGCTGGCCATTAGAACTACAGTCTTTAGATCAACATGTCTGACTGTCAGGCAAGGAAAATAAAAACCTGTCATCACTCCTGTTGTTATGCCTTTAAAGTGAAGCACCCATCACCTTCACTTGCTCCACCAATAATGGTAGATTTGCTGTTTGTGTGTGGTGATAAATCTAAGCTAGAGATTAGCTAGCAAGGTCTATGCACCACTTTAGTACCACTTTGGCACTAAATCGGAAGATAAAATATTTAAGTGGGACTTAAATTAAGCAGAAGCCATGTGTTGTCCTTCTGGCAAGGGTGAATTGGGCCCCCGGAGGCCGATTTTACTTGGGACGTAGCACTGATAAGGGATAAGGACATCATGGGAGAGCTGCTGGGCTCTTTGATCAGCTTAGGTCCTTTTGGAGAAAGTGAGCCCAAACGCATTCAGTTTAAATTAAGCCTCATCTTGCAGGTCAAGGTGTGTAGCATTAAGGTGAGAAAAGACCCAAGCTGAGAAAGCAAAAGGAAAATGGAAACTATTTTGAAGAGCAGTTCCTCAGTCAAATGGACAAAAAAGGAGGATGAATAAAGGAGAATTCAGGAGGGGCCTCTGTGGTGGGAGCATGCTCCAGGTTGGAGGTAGGTTACTATGTGGATGACTTCGAACACACACTTGAAGGCATCAGTGCCTATGGGATTAAGGATATAGAAATGGAAATGAGCATAACATACAGGAGCAAAAAGCTTAGAAAGCAGGCACGTCATGGGAGAGGACAACCCCTATACCCAAATTCTATGAGAAATGGCACTTTAAACAGCAGGTTCAGACCAACGTTTTAAATGATCAAGTCTTTTTTTATTTAAAAATGCTGGAGTCAACTGCCTGATTTCAGTGGCATGTGGCACTTAGATCAAATACTGAAAGGAATAATACATTAAAAAAAGAAAATTGTCAAGCACAACAAAGCACCAAAGGCAGATAGATCCATGCCAGTGAAGACTGCTGCTTTTGTACGCCAAAGAGCTGATGTGTTCAGATGAGGGTAATATGTAACTCCCACCTACTGGGGACCAAGTGACTTCAGATATGGTGCCAACCATAACATTGCTCATTAGGCTGGGAAAGATGGGGAGTCGCTGAAGAAGTGTTAAGCAGGGAGGAGCTGTTTGGGGGAAGACGGTAAGGAGCTGTAGTAAATGGAACTACTGGGCTGAGCAAACATAATTAATAGAGCTGTTCAAAGATCAGTCCTTGGGGCAAATTATGTTCACTTACGACCTTGGCCAAAAATTAGGGAAGTGCTAATGAGATGCTGGGATGCACTATCCATCAAGGGGAGAGTCAAAACAGCATGCTTGTCAAGTTGGATGATATTTATGGCTATAGTAGTGGAGATGAGAAGAAATGTAAAATACTGGGAAGTCCAAGGTCACAATCATTGAGACAAATAACAGGAATTTCAAGTAGAACATGGAGACTCATCAGCTGAAAATAGCAGCAAAGGAGAGTGGTGCATCTTCAATCATAGGATGACTAAGAACTATGTCTATGGTACAGCTCTGAATAAAGCAAATACAACCTTAGGCTGTAGGAGAGAGAGAAGAGGGAAGTTTAAATGCTTTATGGAAAGCCCCAGAGAGATCTCACCTGGAACCTCATACAGTTCTGGTCATCCATGTTTTGGGGATATCAATTCTGACCTAGGGAATATATAGCCTACACCACTGGAGGGGTGCCATGTAAGTACACATCTGCTTCTGCCTAAGAAAACAACAGTGAAGTTGAAAAATGATAGCTTTCTATAAATACATCAGGGAGGAGAAGACTAGGAGAGGGAGAAGTACTTCAAGGTCAAAAAATACATTTTACATAAGAATAAAAAGATGTGAACTTGGAAATACATATCTTACCATTGGAAGAGGTTCTGAAACAGTCCTCTGGTAGGAACTGAGGAAAAGATAATTACTTTTAAGCTGAAATTTGATAATTTTAGGGAAGATGTTATGGGATTTGGTTGTTGGCAACCAGAAGGGGCTGGATTTGATGACCTAGGATGAACTTTGCTGATGTTGCGTTGCTATCCGTGCAATACTGCTACACATCTTGTTGATGGTCCACTCCCAAAATGTGAGTGCACCTCTGCCAAACTACTTTGCATGGAGCTCTATCCCAGTAGATCTGATTCACATTGCCCTTGGAGGCAGAAAGGAGAGGTCTGAGGATAAGACAGACACCAACAGGGCCTGGGAAAGCCTGTGCTGTTAGTTAAAAACCTCCTTACACATAAGTTGTACCTTTGTTCCCTTATTGGAAACAGAAAATACAGGTAAGTCCCACAGAGAGAGGTGTTCCTTGTTATGTATAGGATTAGCAACATGGATAAGAAGAAGAACAAAGGCTGTTAAAATTAGATTTTAAAACATCAAAACAGTAGCACTCAACAAGCGACTTAACAGGGTACGTTTTACAACGTACAGAATACTCCAACGTTTACTGATTTCAGTGGAACCAAAATGTAGTTAGCAGCTCAAAGGGTAAAGCTCCTGGGTGATTAAAGCTCAGGGAGGGCATCTATATTTTCTTAAAGGGGAGTTGCTTAGTCTGTAAGCAACCTATTCTAATAGTAAAGAGGCATCACGGCCATTAATTTTTTCCTACACTGACAGAATCAATGCTTTCCTCCACGATGGGCATAATACAATTTCTATTTACTGTTCAAGCAATTCCAATATTTTACATCTACCCAAACTAAATTGGGAGAGGTAGGGTTTAATTAGCCATTTTTTATAATTTACTAAGGTGCCCAAATGGAGCACATTATTCTCTTTAACTCCATAATGGTCTTTATGTATCAGTGCATAGACTGTTATATAGAGAACAAACAATAAATCATTTCATCGGGATTCTAGATACATATTCTAACATACATAAGCAGGTTTGGATTCTTAACCATTAGTATCTGATGTTTCCCTATTTTATGGAAGTTGGCTACCCTTCTTAGGAGAGACATAGTGCTTCCCCTGGATTTCCACAGTGCTGGTCTGCAAAGGTTTGCCAAGTAATGTTTGCTGTGAAGATGGAGATCTAGGGAGGAAAACAAGAGAATGAAAAGCAGAGCCAACGTCTTGGGAAGGCTCTGGGAGATAAAGGTAATAACACTGTACTATGTGTGTCACTGAGCAGGACAATCCTTAAGTGAACTGCATATTATTCATCTTTTATGAAACAGTGAAAATGCTTGCTGAGAGGCATAGCATGCGAAGTATGTCAAACAAATATTTAACTTAAGCTGAACAGATAACAGTCTGAGGGCAAGAGCAGCAAAAGACAGTACAGGGAACCTCAAGGGACGCAAATTTGTTTGCAAGAGGACTGCCAGCTCTGGGAATAAGTTGACAGTACAGTATCAGTGGTTATGGCAACAGACATAGGAAAAGAGGAGAAAGCTGAAGGAGACAGTGGTTAGAAGTGAGGACCAAGAAGACTGAACACCATGGGGATATGAAGAGAGATAATGGGGAGAGAAGACTGAGGTGGGGCATACCACAAGTTGAAAAACTGCTTTACCTGGTAAAGAAACAAAAGCATGGATTCAAAGAAGAGATGAAACAGAGGAGAAAGGAAAAATTGTTCTGAAGACGGCATTTCAGAGGAGAAAGGGCTATGCAGTGGAGAAGGGAGACAGGGAACAGGAGACTGCAGGAATGAGGAGATAAGGAAAGATGTGAAGGTCGGATTCAGATGACCTGGCACATAACCGAGACACTGCAACTTCTGTGATGTCTCAGCTCTAGAGGGTGACAGACAAGTCAGGCTATCGGCCACTGCCGCCTCCTGGCATTCTCTGCGGTCAACAGAGAGAGGCAATTGTGACACTGACATTAAGCACCTCCAAAGGATGTGAGGAAAAGCCTGATGTGGCATTCAACAAGAGCCAGGGTTTTGTCTAAGGCAGTGCCAAGGTAGGACAGAACAAAACTATTCCAGTAATGCATTTTGAACAGGAGGCTCAGAAGATGATTGAGTGGCACGCCATGAATTATCATTTATGACAAAGATGGGAGAGCAAGGCAGGGAGAAGGGACATCCAGCACTGCGTATGCAATTACCGCAACCTATTTCTCTGCAGGTACTCTTTTCAAACACTGTTAGTTATACTTTTTGTGACAGAATATGCAGGTGGACTTCCTCAGAACTTTGATATCTACAAGAGAGAAGTTGAGTATACTGTCAGAATTGCAGACAGCTAGGGAGACTGAATTTATTTTTCAATAAGCCAAGCATGGGCCTCAGAGCCTGCAATCCATTGCTAAAGGTATTATCAGTATTGTTAATTTTTCAATGTCTGCAAGCAGTGTAATTTGGAAACAGTCTCAACTAGTCCTAAATTCTCTTCCCAGGTCTTGCCTATTGAAAGTGCTAGTCACATTGTATTTCGGTGAGCACTTGAAACCAACAAAGGTGAGTGCTGCTGTCAAAGGAGGTGATTTCATCTTCCCCTCTCCTGGCCACTTGTTTTGTCCCTGTTTCCTTCCTTATGGTCACACAAGTGTTTGGGCAGTGAATCAGATCAGGAGTAAAACTAAACCAGGGAGAAAGTGGTGAATCTGGGGAGAGACAACCTCCCTAGCACAGGGCCAGCTTCTCCGGGCCAAATGAGTTTGTGGAGTTTGCGTGGCAGCCTCCACACTCTGCTGCCAGCTGGGAGGAGAGTCTTGTCACAAGGCCCTGAACCCTTAATCTTGTCAGACTAAAAACCACAGTGGCCCAAGGAAATGAGAAAAGAAAATACATTTACTATTATATTTTATCTTCCTTGTTGGAGGTGCATTGATCATTTTCTCTGATGCAGCTCTGTTGTTAATAACAACAGTTCTCCACATTTAGGCATACAGATGTAATACATTATTTTCCAGGTCAGGTCTGTTGTTTTTATTCTTACCTAACTTAAAAAAAAATCAGAAAATGTAATATAGTGATTTGGGGTTTTCTGAAGGTACAGGCAGTCAGTCATGAGTTTCAGCCAGATGATTCAGCTAGGGCTGAAGGTCATGCCAGATGTCCCCGGAATGGCAATTTCCCTTGGATTTACAGTAAGGTTTTACATTTTGTGTATTACTCAGTACCATGAGGTTTTAATGAACCTCAGGCAACTTACATGGAAGGAAACATTTTTAATACAGTTTTGCAATTATACAATTACACTATTGTATATCTGGAAGAATAGAATGTTTACTCTAGAATTTAACAAATTAGCATGGACTGCATGTTCTCTGTTTCTCAAGCGAGAGAGCCCAGCCAGCTGAATCCATTTTTAATTCAGTTCTCATATGAAAAGAATGTGAGGATCTAAACAGAATTCCTTCAGACTTTTGTTATTTCTGCTAGTGTAGCCTTACATTTATTTTTATGTCAGTAGCTTGTAAGGCCATGGATTAAAATGCACCAGAGAACAATACTTTATTACTATGTTTTCTAGTTATTGATGTCTGGAACAGTACAAAGTACGCATTTGCAGTGAATTCCAAATTAACTAGCTCTTGCTGACAAGGAATTCGTGTTTCCTCATATGAAACATCATTTATACACCAAGATCACAAGGAACTAAAACAAATGCATATTTTCATTGAACTCCTCACCTGCCCTCTGCCCAGGAATACATCCCCCCCAGGGCTATTTCTAAATTCCAAACCTCTGAGTATCTGGAAGCAGATGGCCATTTTCTTAAATCAACTTTGTAGAGAAATGTTCCCTTCTTCTCCCAACAAACAGGGAATCTCCTCTCTTCCACTTCTGAGTTATTCTGGCCCAAAGCCAATGACAACTTCAAGCTGCTGTATTTTGAGGCCAAGCAGAGCAAGGGACAAGTGCTGACATCCTGCAACTGCAATGTCAGTGGCAAAAAATTCCAGCAGCCTCACATGGACCAAGGTTTCTCCTACTGGGAAGATTCCCAGTGCTCTGCTGAGGGGAATAGCACATACTCATATTAATGAGAATCCAATATATCAGTTGTGGGCTTGGGATGTTTTTATACCAAGAAAACCTAACTCAGATGATTTTCAGAACTAATTTTAAAAATGCGTCATTTATTCTAATTTCTCTGTCTCCAGCACCTGTGTAGTTAGAGCTGGCTTTAAGAAGAAATCATAATAAACAATTCTCAAATCATTATATTACCCCCCCCCTTCTGAAATTATTTCTCTAATGTGTGAGAAGTTATTGTAGGAAGCAGCATTTGAATCAGATCTCAGGGGTGAGAGCAAGGCCAGGGAATTCCAGGAGATTGCAGTTGCAACCTTTTAGAGTTCATTTCTGGAACCAGAAAGCTCAGAGCTGAAGGGGAGGTAAGCGAGAGGCAGGCTGTGTTTTGGGTATCTGATTCAAAAGCATAGCTACATGCTTTTGGATGGCTGTGAGGACACAGAAAGAATATCGAAGTGGATATACTTTCCACTTGAAAGGATAGCAAAAATAAATGTCAAAGTCATTGGAACACAACGAGTCACGGTCCCTCTAATCCAGACCCTGCATCTAGCAGTGATTACTGCCAGAAACTTCAGAAGAAGGCGCAAGAAGCCCTATGTTAGAGAGTCTGATGAAAAGCTGTTCTGCGTGGACACCTCATCTTAATATCTATCTGAAAAAGGCTTCCGACCTTAAAATAGGTGTCTCCCCTCTAACACCTATTGCATCACCAAATGCTATATGTCCAGATATTCTTCTTGCCAACAAATCTTTGTAGAATTTCAGGACAAAGGGATGATTCAATCAAATAACATGATCTTCGTATCACAGGATGTTATATTTTATGCAGTTACTGTTCTGTAACTGTATTTGATGAGAGCATCCCCTCTACAAAGGCATCTGGTGGTGAACTGCAGACATGAAGATACGGAGCTGCTTCCTCTTCTCACAGTGGTTTGTTCTAACAAGTGATCATCTCTACTGCTAAAAGTCCGTGCTTCCTTCATGTGTTGAAGGTGCAAAGCTCCTGCTTCCAGCCAGTGGTTTCTGCTAAACCTTCCCCAGCCAGAGGAAGGAGCCTTCTGGTACACAGCAGTACCTTCTTATGGTGATTCTTCTGCTCTGGACTCAAGCCACTTTGTCCTTTTTTACAAAGAAAATCAATTGTGCTCTGCAGTCTCTCACAGCAAAGGATTTTTTCCAGCCCTCACAATTGCCTATTGCTCTTCTCTGTTTTCTCCCCACTTTTTCATTGTTTCCTGAAGAAGTGTGGGCACGGATGCTAAATGTCATATTCTAGTATCAGTCTCCCCAGTGTTGAAAGTGCAGGTGTTATCACCCTCTTACTTCTACTTGCCACATCTCTGCTTATTCACCCAAAGATCTTGACAGTTTTTCATAACACATGTTCACAGTAGGAGCTCACATTGATTTGCTCTGACACCAGAAACTCTTAATTACTTCTGGAGTTGTTCCTTTCCAGCTGACGCCCAGACCACAGTTCTGTAGGCATGACCTGTATTCTGTGTTTGTTCATTAACATCTAATTGCATTACAACACATTTCGTTTGAATGGGCCCAGCTCACTTCATGATCCAAGTCACTCCATGCTACTGCCAGATCCAAATACCCTCTCTGAGCCAGGCTCTCCATGCAGTTAGCATCAGCCAATTATGGGATGGTGGGGGTGAAGGGGTGAAGAGATGAAGTCTTGGGCTTTGCTTTGCACAGAGGCAAGTCAGGATTGTACTGAAAGACAGCTCCAGGCACAGCTGGTTTCATCCTGGCTTTGCTGCATCCATCACTCATCAAAAATGAATCACTGGGAATGTGAGCATGTTGGTTTTATATGCTCAAAAGTGTAGGCTGCTCGCAGTCCACAAATCAAATATGTGGCTACCTAGCTGCTAAAATCTGTAACCACAATCCACATAGAATGCAATGGGGATATGAAATTGCACCTGCAAAACTGAAGATCAAATCAGAATGTCACTAATAAAGAAAGTGCTCCTTTTCTGTCAGCATGTCTATATGAGAGATTTTTGCAGATGTGGTCTTGAAAAGCTTAAAGGTGGGAATTGTAGTCATAGTCTATCTGTATTTTCAAGCCTTGTTTTGCACTGGATCAACACCACATCTGCCAGGAATTTTCATCAACGGAGGAAGTTCCACTATATTGCTGCAAAATCCCTCTTGTGCATCAGCTCAGAATGCATCTGCTGATGGATCTACACAAGAAGACTTACAATATTTACACTTTTACCCCCTGGGACTGCAGCAGTAATTTTGGAGAGACAGAGTTATATCAGCAGAACTTTCTAGCTTAGGAATATGAGGGAACACAGTAAATAATCCTCTGAAGTCTTTCTGCAAATGGCAGAAGGAGGCAGGGGAGAGAAGACAGAATATTTCTTTTTAATGCGCCTAAACCTCAGTAACTACCAGTACTTCATTTTAACTAAAGATAGGTGAAATGCTGTTTTACGTGCAACAGAAGATGCAGGGAAAGAAGTTCAAACATTACAGTCATGTGCACGGCACCTACACAAATATATGGCATATATTCAACTGTTCCATGCTTATT
Organism: Balaeniceps rex; assembly: GCA_013401315.1. Lineage (NCBI taxonomy): Eukaryota > Metazoa > Chordata > Aves > Pelecaniformes > Balaenicipitidae > Balaeniceps > Balaeniceps rex. The sequence goes on from VYZW01059756.1 coordinate 120,194, forward strand.
ACTAAATTAATCCTTGTAATGTATTTAGCCATTGCTTTGAGTATGTTATGCTCCTTTGTAATGTGTTTGCTTTTAAAAATACAGTTAGCAAAAGGTGAAAGCAAAACAAATCAAACAAGATCTGGAAGCTTGTGCCAAATCTAGAGGTGATCTCTGTTTCTTTACAGTCAGAGCAGAAAGAAACCCTGAAACCTTTTTCTTTTGCAACATGGATCCCACCGGAAATGCAGAGAGCCATGGACAACATCCTGTCCCTCCTGAACATTTTCCTCTACTGTCCAGGACAGAATAACTCTGCAGACACTTACACCTATTAAGCATCTCTTTCCCTAGCTTGCAAGTTTGCAAGTTACCTGTGGGTTGCCATTGTTGCAGCATGCTCAAAGTGCCTCTCCAGAGGCTTTGCCTCCTGCCTGAAGCCCTGCCTTGGTGCTTATCTCCTGCCTGGAGTTAAATGTGGGGAAGCTTAAAGCAGGCAGCTCAACATTACACATTTTTTTTCAAGAAGCTCCAAAAGCCATGTCCAGAAATACAGCCAACTTCAGCTGCTGAAGGGATCACTACTTAACAACCTTGTGGTCAGACCAATCCTCTGAGCTAAGGCTCGGCCTGAGCGAGGTGACTATGCCAGGTACAGGAAGAACATCCCATGTGCCAGGTGATGCAGTACTCCAGATTAAGGGAAAAAATAGTTTTCTCCGCTCTTGGGGAAGCTGAGTACCTGCACGGAACAGAAGAGCTATGGGACCAAGAGGGGCCTCCTGCAGCAAGCAGCCAAGTGCCTGGGGCACCAAACCTCAGATGTATAAAGGCATCTCAAGTGCAGTCCCAGAAAAAGGCCAAGATCAGGTGCCTCTCTGATAAGTGGTGGTGAAACCCAGCACTCCCCAGCCAGCACACTGGAGGTGCCAGGGCTCTTTGTATGATCCGTGGGCAGACATCCCCCACATGTCCCCCAAGGGGAAGCATCCCTCTGGGTCTGTCCATTGACTGTAGACCAAACGTGGGTACTCTGCAAGAGGCCAGACCCCCTTCACCTGACTGACACCTACACTGCGCCCATGGCTGCTGGACTGAGCCCCGGGCTGAGCCCCTTGCTCCGACTGGCACAGGAGGCCCATTGCAGAGCAGACAAGAGCCCTCCGGTTTGCCTTCTAACATCTATTCATCTCTAGCTCAAAGGTAAGAAACACTTCATTAAGGACGAAGTTTTGCTCCCATCACAATAAAGATTTCTGGGACTATTCAGTCTACTACTATATATATATTTGTCTATAAAGGTATCTTAGCTTTCCTTTACAACACTTCGTGATTGTCTCCTGTTAGCTTAATGGACAAGATGTTGACGTTTATATTTGTGATAGATGTATACAATTTCAGTTTTACTTCAGCCTCCTTATTTTAGCAGTAGCATTCACTATATACAATTACACAACATCCTCCTTTTTTATGTCTCTCCAAACAGAATTCTCTACACTATATATACCAAGGTCCCTTTTCTCAGTGCATTAAGCAATTAAAAAAAAAGGAAGAAATGTAACTTATTTTTTCCCCATAGAAAAAATCAGAGTGAGATAATAAGAACAGTTGCACAGCCTGTTTGCCTCGGAGGCAGCCATCAGCCCAGCGGTGCTGCTGGGGACACGTACTGCTGCTCATTTCTGCAGCAGCCTGGAGACACATGCCGCACCACAGGAAACACCGCCAAGGGCAGGTGGGACGAACTTGTGTGGGATGTAAAATATGCATCACACCTGTTTGGTGTAAATGAACATGAACAGTGGGAATATCCCTGTCTGCAGAAGGGAAACTGTACTCACTACGCTCTCTTCTACAGCTCATGGAGAGCTGCATACACACAACCATTGCTGCCTCCACACTTTCTGATGTATGTGGTTTTGTTTTGACTTCTTTTGCCTGCCCTCACTATTGCACTTAGGTGATGCACTGGCAGGACACCACACTGCCTGGTCCTTCTCCAGTGGTGCCTGTCACTGGGACCCCACTGGTGATCCCAGGCCCTGCAATGCTCCAGCCCTTCCCAGAGGATATTTGAGACAGTGGAACAGACTGTAGATGTGTGCTTCCATGCAGGTGCGTGTATCCATGTGCAGGTACACAAACATGTGACTATCTTTCCATATAAATCCCCAAATAAACTAGACAAATGGTAAACTCCAAGACTCAGTCACTTTGACTGCCCAGTTTTAATTGAGCTATTGCCTATTTAGATGCTAAGCATTCCAGGACTGGAACATCATCTTTATACCATCTGCAAACTGTCTAGCACTCTGTTGGGATAACTGTGGAATAATAAAAATGTTAATGTCCTAAATTCTAATGAGATTGTTATATAGAGGTCAAATATTAACTAAAAGGAATACATTAAGTCAGCCAAGTGCTTTCTGTTTTTAACACACCCAATTCAATCCAGACAACATCTTTTTGTTCCTTGTTCTGTGTAATTCAATTAAATGCAACAAGCTAATGTTACTTAAACAGATTTTATTGCACTGGCAAATAAGAAGATAAAAATTGATTTTTCAACTAAGACTAGCCTTTACGATTTGTGATGGCTAAAACCAAATCAAGGCAATTATACATCGAGCCTGCTATTTCTGCAGTTAAAAAGCTGGCACGTAGCTTGTTTGATGGACATTTAGCATTGCCAGACCTTTTTTACGGATAATAAATCATTCCTCTTAGGCTGCAGAAGCAGTAAGATCCTTTAAGCAAACTTAATTTCTATTGCACTGATCATTATTGCCATTATTATGATGATGCCTATATATGTCATTATTGGACATGTCTATATTAATGGAGCCACGCCACTTTGCCCTGGGGGTAATGTAAAGACACCAAAGAAAAGTATTACTGCCAGAGGTCTAAAAATACAAGCAGGGAGAAGGTAGGGGAGGCCATGGATATGTATCTGAGGGCAGGAGAGCCATTGGGATGCTACAACGGGCATCTCCACGTGAGGCTGCTGCAACAGACCGAGCTATCAGGTGATGCCTGAGGTTAGCCACATGGGCAAGAGGGACATGGATCTGCCAGAGGGACAGGTTACTGGAAAGTAACCACCAGCATGTAAATACGTGTCAAGTAACTTGGTGGTCACTGCTTCTTCTGGGTGGGTAACTTGGTATCTGCCCTCTCTCTAGGTTGATTGTGACCTCCCTTAGACTTTTGTTCAAAAATTTGGTCTTGAAATTACTTCTGAAGATTATCTGTGAATCGGGTCCTCCCATTTTACAGCAACTTTATAGACTGACATTTGGTCTCATCATACGCTGAAGGGAAAGTGAAATCTTCTGAATATGTCTATAAAACAAGAGCTGTGCTGAAAGGTTTGTCTCTGAAGGGAGGCTCAGCTTTTTGCCTCCCAAAGAGAGCACAGGATCCCTCCTACCCAGACAGGCCAGGGCTCAGCCACCCTGCTGCTAACAACAGTTACGGATTCTTTATTTGCTTCCTCTTAGTGAAAACCGTGCAAAATTCCCTGAAAGGTAGCTATAAAATTTCATTTGTTAAATATTTCTGTTCTCTCATGGAAGCAGAAAAATTCTTCAATTTCTGGTGTGATTAACACTTTCATACATGAACCTTGCACCCATTGATCTACAATGAATTGCAAAGTTCTGTTACTTTCTTACTAGAAATCTTGGTAGAGTATCTGTGGAGAGCAACCAATGAACCAATCAAAGAAAAGAAAAAAAAATAATGATGATTGATCTGAGGAAATTGCCTTTGCAGTATGTGTCCAGTAGTAGCTGCTGTACCGCGCTGCTTAACATGTCTGTGGACCCTGTATGAATCCTGTAGCTCCCTTGCTGGTGTTGGAGCTGCCTGATACCAAGCACTTTGTGAGGAATGTGCAGACTTCTCATCCCTTCAAGTGTCCAGAAAAAGGTAATTTAGAAACATCTAATATTACAGCTCCTGTTCAGGCAATTTTGAAAATGAAAATTGTTAATTCAGAGACAATTCAGAGAAAAGCATGCCTACTTCCCAGTCAATTCACAATCATTTCCATTTATCTGGTGAATAGAGTCTGATGTTATAAATGGGTTTAAAGCACTTAATAGTTCCACAGTTACTCCACCACAGGTCTAACCATTGCACATGCACAGCAGCCACACAGGGTCTATGAGAGTGCCATTCCAGACTGCCTGTACCAAGAACATACACTCACATGTTTAGAGCAAATGCTTCTAATACATACATTTCTGGCACAAAATACTGACCCAAGAGTGTCAAAGTCTCTGGATGCTAGAATCGTTATTCACTATTGTTTTTTTTTCCTGACAAAACAAACTTTCATGAAAAAATGCAGGCACCCTGAGTCTAAAATATATCCTTTGGAACATTTTGGTATTGACAGATTGAAGCTATGGCTCTAACAACTCTGCCCAGATCTCTACTGGATTGCCTTGGATAGACAATATGATGCTTTCAGGGGTTTTCCCTGAAACATAATCCCAGTAAGTACAAGCATCTCGGGCAACTGATGAGGCCAGAACCAGGTGGCTGCGGTACTAAGACCAAGCAGGACAGAGATCCTCACATTGTCCTCAGGCCTGGAGAAAACAGATAATAGAGCTCCCAAGCTCGCTGTTGTGGAAATGAAGGCCAAACCTAACAAGAGGTTGAAAAATGAAGTTACTGTGACTCAGCAACTCACCTGAGAATGGCATGACCATTGTTTCTTGCAAAGAACAGAATCCTTAATTAAAAATAGATCCTCCAGTCTAAAGTGAAAAGAAATTATGAATCTTAGAAAATTAAATATTGGCTAACTGTGAAAGAGGAATTAAAAATGCATGGGATTTAGGAGAGAGACACAATTCCACTGCCTCTTTCGCTGAACTTGCAATTCAGGTTTTGCTCTGTCCCCTGCATGAGTGAGGGCCACAGTACCAGTGGAGCCTGTTACTCATCACCGCTTTTCACACAGCTCCTAACGTGTTGCCAAATCCCTCGAGTCAACCACCCCGTTTGGAGGCTGCCATTGTCACAAGAGCCACTCCTGACCCTTATTCTGCTTTTTTCCTCTGAATGCAGTATAAAATCAAGGCTGTCAAAGTCCGTTGCTTACACGGAGATCAATAATATAAACAAAAGGAGAAAATACATGATTTTTTTTTAACGTACAAAATACGTTACCTGATGCTTGGCACACAGCCTAAATATATTTCTCTTTGAGGACAACATGTAAATAAAGAGATATTTAATTTTTAATGGACATTTAAAAGCTCTTCAAGAGGAGCATTAGAATGCCTGGGGCTATTTTTTTTTTATCGTGAAATTTGAAATATTTCTGTGTAACTAACAAAGTTCCTCTCCAAGCAAGGTATACAAACATACTCTAATTGGGGGGTTGTTTCAAAACAAGGCCATGTAACTACCGCAGCACTTCCCAGGGAAGCATGTTCTTCCACCCCCCAAAACCAAAATTTGCACTGTTTGTCACAGCAGTGGCTGTGAGAAAGCCACTGAGGTCAGGGAAGAAGCCAAGAGGTTCCCTGCACTTTCTTCCTTCTGCCTTGCAGAGACTGAAGCAGAGCAGGCCATGCTGCCTGGGAGTAGTGGTGTAGGGTATCTGCAGAAGTCTAACATCTACTGCCAGTTTGGCTGCAAAGCTGGTGAGAGACCCTTCTGGTCTGTCCCCAGCTGAGGCTATCCCAGGACACTTGTATTCACTATTGAAAAGCTCTACATAGTGATGGGATAGCAGCATTTTGTTTCTTACCTAAATGGACCCTTTTGAGTATGAGGTGCCTGAGGATAGTGCTGTGCATTGGATGGTGTCACGACCTGTAGAGTGAAACACTGAAGGTGCAGCGAGGTGCAGAAATCAAAAGCAGTGACGTGTCTCTAGAGCTGCCTAGCATTAGTTACTTCTCCAAAAGGAGAGGCAGAGAGGTCAGGCAGGACCACTGGGCAGCTTTCCCCCCTGTCCTGGCACCACCTTTGCCAGTGGCTCTGTGAAACAGCCCCATTTCAGCTGCAGCTTGGTGCACGCTTTGTGTGCTGCCCACAGGTTCCCGCTCACTTGCCTCCTTGTTCCCTGAGTCAGTGGGTTATTTCCATCAGGATTAGTCCGGCATTACCATGAACCCATCTCCAAAGTGCTGGCAGCGGTGTGCCACAGCCAGCCATGCCAGGCAAAGTCAGGCAGTGCCTGCTCCGCTGGCACAAATGGGTCCAGACAGGGCTTGTCCTCTGACACTGCAAAGGAAACAGAAGCTACGGGGAGAGAACGAAAATCTCTACTGACATCTCACAAGTGGATTCCCCCAAGCACTCCTTTATATTCCTTTTCCACTGTGCACTCCCCAGTGGCCAATTGCTGGGTGAAGATAATTAGCCCTTGAGTAACAGAGTTTTATACATATATATGTGTGTGTATATATACATGTATTTTTTTTCCACTTGTTCTACTTTTAACTCCTACTCAACTGAAAACATGCACAATTAGCATGTTTGAGGCATTTCCTCTTGACACAGAAGGAAGAAGCAGCCTTTTTACTAAGCAATTAGTTCTTCACCTACCATTTTCCCAGCTATGCTCCCACCTGAATTTGCTCAAACATCAGCCTTTCGTGTTTCCCCTTAAAACTCTTCTGCAGAGTCTTTGTGCCTGCTCTGCAGCCTCAGGATTTCAGGCAGGGAGAGGAGTTTGCTGCTGCTCCCTTCGTGCCCCTCCGAATGCCATCGCTCCTGCTGCTCACTGCCTGCTTCCCTGGGGGTGAGTTACTCAATCCCACTCCTTGCCTCACAGGACCAGGGTCTGAGAAAATCATTGTATTAGAAACAGGGTCAGCCCAGCAAGTTTCTGCCTCCTCTTTTTATCACTTTCCTGGTTCTTCTCTCCTCCTCAGCCATATGGCTGTAGGGCACAAGCCCGGAGCAGGGAGACCCAGCCAGAACCGGGAGAAGGGGGTGCACCTCAGAGGCAGAGCTTATCTAACTGCCCCATTTGCAGTGAGGAAGGAGCTTGTGCAAGTGAGTCTACACCACAGAGGAAATCCTGCCGTGGGACCTGCACTATCCAGGAGCATACAGCTAAAATATATGGAGCAGAAGAATGCACTGCCCAGCTCACTCCCACCTCACACAGTGCCCACCCCGGAGGCTCTCAGTGGGGCATTTCTCCCTGTTTTCTCGCAATACCCAATATCCCCCATCATCATCTCCATCCCAGCCAACTCCCCCCCCACACCCCTTTGATGGGTGTGCAACTGCATCCAAAAACCTAGCAGCCGCACAGTGAAGTGGTGCAGTACCCAGGTGGATGGATGTCCGCTCCCTGGGGTGGATCCATTGTACAGCCACAGCATGGGGTACAGCACAGCACTCCCACTTTGCCCAGTGAATAGGCATGCCAGTATTCTTTTCTGAATTTGCTTATCTTCTTCATTTATTATGTAGCCCAAGGCCTTATTTATTACCCATGCTATCCTCTGCACTGACTGCAAAGTGCTGATTTTCCTCAGAGGCTGTTCTTTTGTCGTCTCACCCCAATATCAGAGTGCATAACAAATACTAATTTTTTTCCTCCATGGCGCCCTCAAGTGATGGCAGTTCCCTGGTATCCCCATCTCACAGCTGGGCACTGAGGCACAGGGAGATTAAAAGCATCCCTTAGATCCTCTGCTAGGTGAGAGGTGGGCTTTGCTGGCATGCCTGAAGGGCACAGTGTGGCGAGAGTCCGGCTCTGCAGTCACAGCAGCAGAGCACTGAGCACCAAGAGGTGCTGCGCGAGTGGGAAATGAGAGGGACACTCTGGCACAGAGATGGAGACCTTGGATGAAATGATCTTCATATAGGCCCTGTGTAGCATCCTCTGGTAACATCCAGTTACCCAGAGAATGATGAGGAGAAAGATATTCAGCTGCTTTAAGGTTTCTATTCGTACAGCACTTTACTTTTCCACTGCCTGTCTTTTAGCATCCACAGCAAATAAGCAGGGGGCCACAGAAGGCAATTTCCTTCAGTTCACAAACCCGGATCCATTCCTTGGGCAGACTGACCATGTGTGAAAGTCCTGCAGGTCCCATAGCAGCCGCATTATAGAGCCTTCATTGTAATGCTTGCAAATATAGGAGCACCTCTTGGTTCTTACTGCTCTGTTTTACCGTAACTAGTAGCCCCCAATACCAAATCTTGTGCATTTCTACTAATTTAATATATAATATATATAATATATTCTACATTAAATAATACTGATAATATATATATAGTTTAGAAAGCCCTAAATTACGACAAAGCTTCTTTATAATTTTTTCCTCCCAAGTAAACAAAGTGTTTTGTTTGTCTTGCAATAAAATGTTTTTGATTCATATCCCTAAACTGTCAGGGTTTGATGAGTCCAAAACAGATTTTTTCCAGGATACAGAATGAAAAGATTGAGTTGTTCTGACTGCTCTGGTCTCCAGCAGGAGCAAAGGAAAGACTGAACTTGCTCAATATAGGAAATCTAACCAAGCTGTTAATAATGATGAGGGAGGAGTGGCACTTTTCTAAGGACTATTCTTGGGCCAAATTCTAACATATTTTGCAAATGTTGGGAAAGTAGTACCCATGAAACCATGAAGGTCAGTCTTTCTGATGAGTGCTGGCTTCTTACCACTGTGCTACCACCAGGCACAAACAATAGATATACTTCTCCTAAACTCATTCTCAGAGACAGTTGTGAAAATAAACCATTTTCAGCTCAGCCTGAGATAAGCACTTGAAATGTTAGCCCAAATTACTGTTTTGGAGGCAATGGTGGGAAGGGCCAAGCAACTTATAACTAGTGCAACCAATTTTGCCTCTAACACAAGAGGTCATTAGCATCTGGGCAAGGTAGTTACATGACACTGGGTGGAGTATTGTCCATTCACAGGACAGAAACATTACTCTGAAAAATACACACAAGCACACACATATCTCAGTTATTTGAACGGGGGAAAAGGTTTTCCTTGTCCATCCTAGATTTTGCAGGACGCTGCTACGTGCGTTTACTTGTCTGGAAGATGTGTATTGTATACCCACCCAAAAGTAACCCACACTCAGGTGTGGAGACAAACACACACACTGGTTACTGGTGATATGTTTTTCATAGAATCATAGAATGCTTTGGGTTGGAAGGGACCTTTAGAGGTCATCTAGTCCAACCCCCCTGCAGTGAGCAGGGACATCATCAACTAGATCAGGTTGCTCAGAGCCCCGTCCAACCTGACCTTGAATGTTTCCAGGGATGGGGCCTCCACTACCTCTCTGGGCAACCTGTTCCAAATGTTTTCCCAATGTTGGTAGAAACAAAGTGCTGGGATACCATCAAGTACTGCAGTGCTGTCCCAACTGTTGTTCAGGGCACCTGTGTGGTTGCCCCATTCCCAGCTGATCTGATTATGCCCAGGTGCTGGGACCCGTCCTGAGCAGTTTTTTCCCCTGTGACGAAGACCACAGCATGAAGCCATGCTGCAAGTCTGGAAACTCCTCCATGCCCATGCAGAGTACAGGACAGACTACACCAGCATAACCCTTTCCCTTACCTGCTCCCACCCTTGGGGTCTGCAGCCCAGAAAGGATCCCTTCCCTACACATGCACTGTAGATCTGGAGTCCTAATTTGAAATTTCAGAGGCAGAACTTGCTAACCAGATTCTGCTTTTCTGCTGTTCAGGCATGCTGTACTGGCAGAAAGGCATTAGCCCAGTTTCCAGGGCCTCAGTGTGGTTTGGCCACGACAGTCCTCAGCAAAAACACATCTGCTCTGAGTGTACTAGAGATATGAAAGTGGATTTTTTTTCTCCCTGTTTATGTCCAGAAGGACTTACCCTCCAGAATTTGTCACTTTGGGCTACTCTCCTTTAGATGGCACTGTTACCACTTCCAAGAGGGACTGCTGCTGGTCACTTTGCTGAACAGGGCTGAAACTGGGCCAGGACTGTTATTATTACTGGGCTAACAAGCCAGACCAGGTCAGGCGTGACCCAAGTCAGGGGGAGCTGTTCGTGATATTTGCTCTAAAAAGTCTTCATGGTATCATCTTCACGGTATCACTCCAACTCTGGCCAGTCAGTTGTTCACTTTGGAGTATCCCTTACAGCACAGAGGCTGTATTGACATGATGAACATCCAACATTAAGGACAAACTTAATCTGCTCCTCTTCAGAATAAGTTTGAAGTGGTCCCCAAAGTCAACAGGAGTCATGTGTGCATATCTGAGGCCCTTAACTAATTAATCTGCTAATTAAATAATAATTAGAAGCCATGCTGTCCACAGGCACTGCAATCATTACTTTTCATAACTAGCTAAATGCTTATGGCAGAACGACTGCTTTAATTTTTTTTGTCCACTGCCTCAGTCATCACCTGCTTCTATTGCCTAGGCTTTTTCCCAAGATAGCAAATTGGTTTAGCTGTCATTTAATAGGTCCTTATTAAGTACTGCTACATGTTGTGCACTCCTTGATGCCTATTAAATGAATCCTGCCTACTAAGAGCATTTTCAACTGAGAAAGAGATGATTCCAGTATACCATTCAGCAGTGGTCTGGACAGCCAGAAAACAATTCCAACAAAACCCAAAGAAAATGGTCATGCAACCTTAAGGTTGCTACAGCAAGTGCTTAAAATTGGAAAGCACTCGAAGAAACTGCTGGTGTGGGCCAACACTCTTTACTACATATTGACACACTCTTTCTTCAGATAAACGTGTCTGTTGGACCACTTGTGTTGGTGCTTTCCCCAACTTTGGAGAGAAAACAGAAACAGTGTGTGCAAGATGAGAGTGCCACAGGCACTGGGAGACTCCTGCCTGTGTGCAAAACACTGGTCCTTGGGTTGCTTTTAAGAATCAGTCCAGTCCTCGCTGCCTGGAAGCACATTTTTCAACAGAATTCAGCTCCAACTCAGAGAAAAATCTATGTTTTGGATGTTATTTTGGTGTGGTGTAAGGAGAGAGAGATATACTAAAATTAGGCTATGGGTGACTATCAGCCCAAAGAGGCTCCCTAGCACCAAAGTAGGGTTGGGCCCTCTGCTAAGCAGAGTAGAACTGCCAGTTGGACAAATCAACCCCAAACTTCTCTGGAATAAGGCCCCACCTTGTTCATGAACGAGTATTATTCCTTTGCCAAACTGCAGTTCTACCAGACCTCAACCATTTTGCCTGCAGGCTTCTCAGAAACAAACACACACAATTATTATTATTATTTTTATAATGGGAAAAGTTTCTTTTTCCATGCTGCCCTAACTCAAATCCAGCCAATGCAATTTTGCTCAAGCTTTCAAACAATAATGCCATCTCAGAAAATGTCTACAGATTGTATTTTTGAATGACATTCAAAAACTTGGAAGTCTGTGTCTATGTTGCAAGACAACAGACTGCCCAATTATGCAATAGCTTGAGTAGTCCCAGATCATCCCACTACACGCAGGCTCTCAACTTAAGCATTGAAATTAAAAGTGCAGCAGCCTTAGGCCTCCCTGGAGGCCTCAGTTGAGAGAGGCAAGTACCTCAAGCAGAAATTCAGATCTTTGGTACTGTAAATATTCTTCTGGAAGTGCTCACCTGCCTCCATTCACTAAAAATGGAGCCTAAAGCAACCGTACTCCTAATGTAGATACCACATCTGAGTGTCTAATGGATAACTGCTGGGCTCACACTGACTGTGCAGCTTGTCACCCAGGGAAGCCAGGGGTGTCTTTGCCTGGGAGGGGTCCATGTTACATGGCTCCCAGCAGCAAGCAGTGTCTTGCACTGCACTGAACAGTGATGTGCAGATATATGTACTCCAGGACAGTCAGGCAAGCCCAGAAGGGACTGACGCTCAGGCTGAACACAGGTAAGCAAATCCAGAGTGGATCTGAAAAAAATCTACATCTAATCCTGCCCAAGCCTGAAGGTGCTTAAATTCCACAGGTATATTATTTTTTACCTCCAAGTCCTCCAGGCACTCAGAGGAGTATTACTGCAGACCTGGCCTGATAGTGCAGAGGAGCTGGGAACATGAGACACAGCTATGCCCAGCCAGGACTTGGATATAACTCTATTAAATAAAGTCCCCTGAGGTGTTTAATTTAGCAGGCATTCTCAGGACAGATCTGACATGCACCAACAGGATAAGAGTCATCTCAAAGCTCAGCTGCAGCAGCTGTTCTCATTTAAAACATATCCAGAGGAGATGAAGGAGATATGCCCAAGCTTCCAGAATTCCTTCAGCAAATTGTGAATGAGGCATGAGATGAAAAATCTCTCCCCAGTGGACAATGCACAGACAAAGCTGATCAGACACTGCTCTGCCCTTTTTTGTTTCCCTGTGCTTTAATTAAGGACACTCCACAGTAAGCTCCCCCCAAAAAAAAGAAAAAAAGCGCTTTACAAACGCCCATCAAGCCCAGAAATGTCAAGACTAAAGAAAAATAGAGAGGGAAAATCCCCTGGGAAAGTATTTAAAATATTTAGTACTTTTGAAAAATTCCCTGTTTTTTCAGTTCATTGAAGCTCCCCCCAGCAAGATCAGCTCCGACTTAGGGAAAAGTGTGGTATTTGTTCAAAGGTAACCTTTCCCACTAATATATAAAAACAACTGAATAAAGTATTTCAGAATTTGTAAAGACTCTTTGAAACTGTGTTTCGTTTTTTGGTTTTCTTTCTTCCATTTAATACTGAAAATTTACTCTTGTCTCTTCCAAAAGCAGACACACAAGCAATCAAGGATATTCTCCAAACCTTGGGTCCTACTGCTGGTGATCGTCTGCCTGTTTTACAAAGTAGTTGGGACACCAGCTTAACCTGGGATGGTACAAAATACATGGGTATCAGGTGAACCAGGTCTGGACCTCAGAGCCCAGCTAGATTTCCCAGATCACTAAACAGTTTTTGAAACAAGCAATAGCTGCAAGTCCTTCATGGTTACTGTGGTCATCTTTTAACTTCACTAATTTTGTCTTGGGTTTAGTGAATAAATAAGCTTCTCTAATTATTGACAACATTTTCTTTATGTTCTCTATACCTGCTGAATGTAATCTCCTAAATGCTGAGATAATGTTATTTTAATGTCTTCAGGAATTGGCACCTCTGTAACAGGGACCACTCTGCCTGATCTGTGGTGAACAGAAACAGTAGATAAGCACTGTGAGAAAGTAAATCTTTTCCTTCATTCAACACCTTTGGTTGACTAAATGCATGGATTTTTTTTGCATTTGTACACAACTATCAATATCTCAGTTACACTTTTCATTCCAGCTGTAGTAGTCAGGGACTGGGACTTCTAAGTTTCTGCATCTGCTCCACTTCTAAAAACACCCTGAAACCCCTCCATGCTTGTGACAAATGCTTCAGTCACAACTGTTCCTCTTCCAAGTTCCTGAACTTTGATTTTCAAATACATGGCATCAAATAATAATTCCCTCCTCATAACAACTGTTGCAATGAAATTGCATGCTTTGCTCCCAAAAACAAAGTTTCAACGACTGTGGAATAAATCTGGGCAAGTGACTGGTGTAAAGGCAAAGTGTCTTTCCAATGGTAAAAAGTACCCATTGCACTTACCTGCCTGAAAAAGTGCTGTGTTGTTATAGCAAAGACATCAAAACCACAGCTGGCCCTTTTAAGCTCATCTCGAATATTGCTTAATTGCTGGGACTGCTCATCACACTTTTCCTTCAATCTCTGAACGAACTGCTTTTCAGAGTCTCGACTTTCTCCTGGTTTGGGGGAGAATCCATTCTTCGGGGTGGTTGGTCTTTGCTTGGGATGTCCTACAAAGGAGATAAGAAAAGACCATCAGGGTCACTTACTTTATATGTATGGACATGACCTTTATGTGTTTCTAAGGCCTTTGGGACTCAGCCCTATAAAAGAAAAAAAGGTCTGTAGCATTCACACAGATCTGTAATGACTTTCAAAAAAAGCAAGAGCACAGCAAAATATGTTTTCCTAGGGGCCAAAGCTCAAAGCTTTGTAACAGTCATCTCACCTCAGGGTCTGAGCCTGAAGGTCTGCTACGAGTTGAGGACAGCTCTCCTAAGAGTGTCTTAGTCTCCTGAATGGCAGTGAGAGAAATGGGCACTTCTAGGTTGAGATTCACCTTATCCTATTGTGGATGTGGAAAACAGTTGGATGACATTTACACTCTACACACGATTTCTTTGGCCACCTGAACCTTAAGCTTGATGACTTGACAGAGGTGCCAGATTTACTTTGCCTTTGCAGATTCCCTTTTGCCTCCAAATGGGACAATGTGGCGCTGGAGCTGTCCTTCCCTGAATGCAAACACAGCATGGGTTGCTTGCTATTGGGATATCACTACTTCTTTTTATCAACAATACTGCAGTCTACCTTGCCAGTTCCCCTTGCTCTCCACTTTACAACACTTCTAAAGTTGCAGCACAAAACAGATGTGCGTAGAAATGCCACCAGGTACCACGTGATGCTGATTGGTTACACCACTGGCTCTGCATGGCTGCTCTCTCTGCACCATCGGTCACACCAGAATCATTATATGGTCTGCCTGCAGAAATGGGTCCAGACAGACTCTGTTTCCTCTGATGCTTCAAGTTGGCTTGAAGCAAGCCTGATCCTGTATAAAGATGTGAAACCACTAGTGTAGCTTGTCTTTAGGACATCAAGTCAAATACAGTGTCACAGTCACATGAATGGCACAAGAACTAAAGCTTACTCATGATAAGCCACTTCAGGGAAGTGAGGCTTTCATCTTAAATTAAGTTCATATCCTGCTTGAATCAACTATCCATTTCTCTGGACATACTCAGTTATGAGGATGAAGCCAGAAGGGGTAGTGTTCTGGTAGTGTCAGGTTGCTCAAGCCACTGCTTGGACAACCTGTTTTGTCTTTATCTTCTTAGCTTTCTGAGAACTCTCCTCTGCAAACATCTATGGTCAGCTGGGCAACACCTTTGCACAGCTTACTGCTTCTTTTTGCTACCCTCAGTCTCTCCTCAGCTGACACTTTTTAGCTTATTCCCAAATACTGGCCAGGAATCTCTGGTTCTCTTCCTCAGCTCCTCCCACTAGTCTCAAGCTTTTAGCCTAGGAGCTAGAGTCAGTAAGAAAGAGGGAGAAAATAGTTAGACACCTTGTTCCCATGCGTTACTAGAGATGGCAGACACTGGTCTGGATACAGATGAAAAACAAACACTTCCGTGTTATCATAAAGGGTTGGGTATGCAAGAATCTGAAAAAAGGATATCTTGTAGTTTTATAGTCTTGTAGTATACAGTTCCTGAAGCATAATACAGAAACAATGTCTCCAACCAGTCGTTAGCAATGAATGTAACAGGGGACAGTATTCTGCGATGGGTACTACCTACCCGTTTCCTAAAAACCAGAAGAATCCTTCCACAGAGATGCTTCTGATGGTATGAGTTTGAGCCAAGTTGTGAAGTAGAGCATTGTTCCAGAGGTAATTTTGGCAGATTAAGACTGTGGCCTGGGTGTGCAAATGGATCCTTAGGGCACTTTTACTAGATCAGGCAGGGAAGCAGCATGGCTTTGTCAGAGCAATACCCCAGGAGCATATTCCTACTTTTTCAGATCTCCAGCTGGTGTGGAGCCACTGGTAGCATAACTTCCAGCGTGCCTGACTACTTTCTGGCTCCAGGCTAAGCTTACAGGGAGCTAGCTCCAGCAGAGATGCTCCCTTATGTCTCCAAGTATCTCATGCTGCAACTGCAAAGAGCCTCAAGTGCAAAACAGCCTTGGAAACTCTTTGTGCCCATGACTTGGATTTGCAAAGAGGAATACCAGGTTTCGCAACACGTCAGGACTAACTTCATGATGTTGCAAGACCTAAACAATACAATATGTGATGTTAGACAGGACTTTCTGTCATTAAGAGAGTTGAACCAGCATAGCTATTGCCCTCTATCCATTTTCATGCCAGTCAAAGCCTGTACACCTTTTTGTGCAGGAATGATATTTTCTTAGAGATTCTTTCATTCACTTAAAGGGGCTCTTAACTGGGCAGTAGGTATTATCACAAAATAAGAAATTCATAAAAGCAACAGCCATAAATATCTGTCTTTTTAGTATAAAAATCCCAACTTGTTTAGGCAGCATGGTCATGTTACAACAGAAGGCATAGGGAGAAGTGTAGGGGGAAGCCCTTGAAATCAGTCCAGTTTTAATTAAAACAGAAACCCATCAGGTTGTTTTGTCTTATATCCTTCCAGCTTTCCTGTTCACTGGAACATTTGAAGTGCACATCTCTATGTTGTCCTTGTCAGTATTATAAGCTGTCCTTGTAAATTAAACTGTGCTATTCTCCTCAGGGATAAATCTGAATTTCTCGGTTCATTTGGGTCTGAAAAGCAGCTTACTAAGCTTATTCTGCCATTGATGTCTCTCTTCTGTTGCTCTGCACAAAACAGGGTATACATTAATGATGCTGGCCCTGATCCTGAATGTCCTTTTTGCTGATGGTGGGACCAGGGGTGCAGACCCACTGTACGCTGAAATCACTGAACCCCTTTGATCAGCTTCAAAACTCCCAGGTCTTTTTTATCTACCTGAGTGTTTGAAATAAGGGGACATAACAAGTATATACTCATAATTAACATAGTCCATGAGGATTTAGATGGGGAATGCAATTTATTTGCCTTTTAACTGTCCAATTTCCGACATTTTGGTAAGGAAAGTGAGGAAATTACTTTGAGAGGATTGATAACAAGCAGTCTGTAGAGTGACAGATGTCAGAAACAGATGGCACTGTCCTGCAGTGGGGTGGAAGGAGATGTATGTATGTACACCTGCTCCTATACACAGATTTCAGGAATGGTATTGCATCAATAGATGAAATTGAGATTCGTACAGGACTCCACATCTCAAAACTCCCTTGCAAGTCTTCAGGAGGGCTGATCCAAATTCTAAAGATCAGATTCAAGGCTAAAAAAAAAATCATATGACAGCCAAAACCCGGCACTGATTAAAAGGAACTGCATGTCAGGAGGCCAGTAACAACCTAGAAACGGCACTCAGAAATTTTAGAGCCTGTTCCACGGCCACATGTAGCTGTGGTAGAGTTACCTGGGGGACACATGCTCTCCTATCACAAAGTGTAAATGCTGCATGAGTTTGTGATCCTGATGGAGGGAAGGCTGTGCTACTGCTCCTTAGCCCCAGCTACACTCACTCCTTGTCCTGTTTAATGGCTCCTTTGATTATTTTGTGAATTTGTTAAATAGGTGAAAAGATTGTCTGTCTTTATTGCTTTGTTATTGCTGTTGTTATTTCAAAGGCTACTCTAACAAAACGAATGAAGATAAGGTTTATTTTCCTATTTGATCCTTACAGTGATAAACAATTTTAGGTTGCCATAATTTCAGACAACCAAGCTTAAGAAATCCTAAATCAGTCTGATGGAGTGAAGGCAGTTATTCAACCCCTCATGGGAATGAATAAACCTTTGAGGCCTCATGAATTCGATATGCCAAAATTTTAAGCCTTGAAAATCATTAAGTCACCCGTGGAAATGCAGGCCTCCTTAAGACAATACAAATACACAGTACAAATATGCCTATGTTTCATTTTGCTTTCTAATTCTAGTGGAAGTAAATCAGCTGTCCTGTAACATGCTGCTAGAGCCACAATCAGTGCTGGTGCTTAAACTGGACTCCCACCGTTATAAACGCTGGTGAGCTGCTGGTCTGGCACTCTCCGCAACAAATTTTTCTTTGGATCTCTCTTGGTGATATCACCATGTGCAAAATAGCCTGAAAATTATATGATTCAGAGGACAGTGTTAAGTTCATCTTTTTATCTAGTATCTTAGTAAGGAGAAGGATTCTGAGTCCTGTTGGTGCGTGGAAAGATTAGATTTAACCTTCCATTTCCTTGATTTCATTGGTTGGGAAGGAGAAGAATAGGGATTGAGTTTAGTAAACATGAAGAGACTCTTGATGCAAATTATAGGAGCCAAAGTGCTGTTCTACATGTTTTATACTTTACCATCAAATGAAGAAACATGGGGTTCTACCCCCCATAATTATAACTCAAATATCATATAGCTGTAGAGATGACATTTAAACTTAAGTAGAGTCTGAAAAATGAGGTAACAGAACAGAAGATAAACTGCAAACCATGCCCACTCATTTCAGGAGCATTTAGATCAGCCAAAGGCCAGCTTTACAAAAGCCTTTAGGTACCACAGGCATTTGTTAATGTACACTTAGTAGACAGAAATAAGTTCTCTTCATTTCAGTAAATAAACAAAGGCATTCTTTAGAAATGCTAAAACCATGTGTTTGTGCCCAATATTGAGGGGTAAGTTGACAATGCCCTAATAACACTCTGAAGGTTATTTCTATAGATAATCCCTTTTCCAATTATGCATAGAAATAACCCAGGAAATTTAGTGCCTCTGCTCAACAGTAAGAGTAGATTCCGAGTAATATACTCTTAGTCCAGGTAATTGTCTGAGGTGTCTTCTATTTCACTACACCTATCTGTTCTCTTTTTAGATAAGAAAATTATAATGATAAAAAAAAGTTCCTGTGCCTTTAAACATGTAACAGCAACAACTCTTTGTTTTGAAGGAGAGATGATTGCACGGTTGTAACAAAGGAAACATAAGTCTATTCAGCTCATGCCTTGGTATAATAAAGCCTGCTGTACTCACAGCCAGCTTAATGAACCTTGGACACAATCAATCTTCACTTAACAATAGTAGGTCTTAGATTTTAGTGTGTTAACAAGAGATGCAAAGTCGACAAGTTTAAATCTTCCCTGAAACAGTGCTTTTGGGTTCATAAATACCTGGTGAATGGAGCTTGGTGGCTGCTACCGCTGATCTCTTAGGGGATGAGACAGCTGGTTTGTTAGTATCCTGATCTTTTTGTACTTCCTTCTTCAGACCTGTTTTAGAAAAAAAATAAAGGTAGAAAGAAACCCGTTTTATAATTCTGTTTGCAATTGTGCAGAACTATGTCATTAAGATACATACCAGAATGGGAAAATATAAGTATTTCACCAATACACATCCTGGGCTTCATGCAGAATGATGCTACGCAGTACTGTGTTGGATGCCAACCTGCCACTTCTGCAAGCATGACTGTGTGCATGTGGCTGAGCTGACATGCACGGCACTAAAGAAGGTCAGAAGAAGGCCTTACACATTATCTTGGTTCTCCAACCATCTGCACAGTGACAAATGCCATTAAGGCACAAACAGCTACACAGGTAGCCCATCCTATCTGTTCTGAGCTCTGTGTTCTGTCTGTTTACCTTTCTGTGCATCCTCAGCCAAGGATCTTATGGGCTAGAGGAGAAGCTAAGTAGGACTGTGGAAAGCTGACTTAAGTTACCTGCAGGGCCCTGCTCTATCAACTTTTTCCCCAGGTTGGGAAACCTTGTCTGCTGACCAGCCTTCCCAAGAGGGTCTCATACAGGCAAGAGACAGGCTTCTGCAGAACCAGAAGCAGGCAGGATGTGTCAGGGCTGTGCTGGATGTGGCACCCCAGACAGAAGAGTGGGTCTCTGCCTGTGCAGTAAGTCAGGCAGGGCCAGAGAGGTGCAGCACTTTCAGTGCACAAACCTACAATAACCTGTGCCAATGCAGGACACAGCAGGGCCATACCATTGCCTTGCTGTCCACAAGACAGAACCAACACCTGGTTCATGCTCACCTACGACCCAGGCATGTGCCAGGCTGCCTGCCTTCCCTTCTCTCCTCTCTGTGTTTGTAGCTCTCCAGATTACTCCTGACCTCTGCATTTATCTTTTTTTCTGCAGCCACTAATTCTTGCCACTGACAGCATGATGCCCCAGAGCTCTTGGGTTATGATGTCCAGAAACTTGGTGCTAGCCTTTCGTCTTCCTTTAATTTTTCAGTGGGAGGCAACTCAGTGTCTGTTATTATTCCTCCCACCACTGGAGCTCTCTGGTTACAGGCTCACGATGGTCTGTCAGTTGTCCAAGCTCTGCAGTCACTGACTGCCTCTTGTACAATGGAGATACAACTTCATCTGAAAGCCAGAGTGGCCACCCAAGCTCAGCTCACCCCTCCTGCCCACCCACAACTCCCATCAAAATAGCTATGGGGACCACGCTGAGTGCAGTGACATGAAAGCCCTGCCCTGCTGGGTTTGCCCATGGTGTGACAGTCACAGCCACAGGATTTCATGCAGAAAACACTCACCAAGGAAGTAAGAAGGAAGAGCAAGAAAAAGCAAATCCCTGAGACATTAATGTATTTTCCTGTTTGCTTCCCTTTTTTACTGTTAGTGTTTGTTGGGAGTTGTATTTTAGCCTGCAGGACTGCATCACAGCCCCTGGATACACACGAAAAAGAGAGATTTAAGGCAAACCACCTGTCATAAAAGAAAAACAATGTTTGCCTTATTAACTTTCACTTCTCTCATGAGTACGTTTACGGATGTCTTGTGGGAAAATGTCCCACAGGATCTGAAGTATCTGAAGCAGGAAAACAAACCCATATTTTCTTGGTGGTGCTTGAAGACAGTGGCAGTCCAAAAGCTAACGCTGTCTTCCATTTTGTTTAATGCAAATATGATCTGGCTCTTTCAATAGTAGAGAAAAGTGATAATTTTATATGAGGATCATAATCTTCAGGGACGCTTACTGGATGACTAGTTTTCCACCCTCTCCAAAGCCACAGGTAGTCATAGTTGCAGTATCAGGCTTATTTTTGATGCATCATTCACCCTTCCACTTCTGTTTGCATCAGGACTTGCAAGCAGCGAGCTGCAGACGCAGCATTTGCCACGCACCAGAAGCTGAGCTTCATATTTTCTAGCACCCTCTCTCAGCATTCACTTGCAGAGTGCTTCTGCGAAGAGCACAAGCCCCGTTTCCAACTATTTGTGGGAGGACAGCACAGGAGAAGGTCTAAGGTCCTCTCTGACTCTCTCCCACTGTTCATAGGCAAATCGCACCATCAGTCATCAGGGCTGGTAAAGACTGAACTCTTCTTCATACTTTTACTTTGGTGCGTCTCCATTTTCTCTGCTGTTTGTAAATTGGACATTTTGAGGCTACGATTCTCATTTGTGATCAATGCTTTTCACAGTGAAGTGGCTGAGGATATAAATTTCCTGGGTCTGCCACCTACTACACTGTACTTTACTAGAGAGCAGAACATAAGTTTATGGTGCCATTTCATTACTAAGGACCACGCGAAAGCAACCCGATATGGGAGCTGTGAGACAAAACAAGAGCTTGTTTTATAAGGTATAGTTTATATGGTTGCAGATTTGAGTATTACTTTTTCATGGCAATGAGGCCTTGGTTTTTCTGTGGTTTTCAAAATAAAAATGTGATGCACAAATGGGCCATATACCAAGCTCCTCTGTAAATTTTGTTAAGGCAAATGTCAAACACAGACAATGGTAGGGAAAGTGTGTTTTCCTTATGCTTTCAGCAGTAACAAGGGGCATACTTAACTACTTTTGTCTTTGAGACGTTTTCAATGAGGAACACCTGGGAAATTAGTTCAGCCTCTTAACCTTAAACACAAAGCGAGGAACAATTCCCCAGTTAGAGCTCAGTTGAAAGAAAAGAGAGCAAAGAAGCAAAGCAGCCCAGAGAGCACAATCATTCTGCAGAGGGCAAGGCGAGGTCTGCAGAGATCAGCGAGAGTCGCGCGTGGGTGCAGACAGCAGTGCCCGTCAGGGGCGGCTGCACGGGCAGCATCAGCCCTGGAAGGTGGGAGATCAGCAGACCCTAAAGAAGGTTGTGAGCAAAGGTGCAACCTCTTGGCAAGGACAGAAAAGGAGGATTAATAACAAGGAGGGGAAAGGAGGATAACCGCTTTCCTTCAGTTTACAGGACTAGGAGAGCTCCTAAGGTCTGGTAGGGGCGGCAGTGAAGCAACCAGGGAAGCGAGGAGGGGTTGTACAGCAAGGGAAGAGCCAGTGCACAGCACAGCCCTGCTGAGAAGGGGCTGGGGAGAGGGGCACATGGAGCTAGCGATTATTCAACTTCTCCTTCATAAGTAGAAGGGTCCTGGTGACCCCTCTGTGGCCCTCCTCAGTGGAGAGGGATTTAGGAAGCATGCAGCAGGCAAAAGAAAGGACAGTCTGCAGGAGCAAACCGTTACTGTTCTGCTAAGCTCATCACCCACAGGGAAATCTTAGGGGAAGAGCCATCCCTGGCATCAGACCTCAAATAAGAGCTTGTGCTGAATGTTTTTCTAAAGATGGTGTTTGTTCTTTCTCTTCTCTTTTCAAACAACAGCTGTTAGTTGGTTAAAAGAGAAACATTCAGAAAACATGCTGATTTCCAGAGAAGTTCCCACATGGAAAATTAATTTTTAAATGACAGGACTTTGGGCTCCAAATTTGTCATTTCACAGAAATCTAGAATTTCAGGTTTAAAAAAATCTGTAGGAGAGCGTTGGCATGATGATCAGCATAATGCTGTACCGCAGGGTATGGCACAGAAGGAGGTTATACAGTTTGATCCTTCCTACCTCGGAGTGTACTAGAAGTAACTCAAAGGTTATAATGCACATAAAAAGTTTGATGCTCCACTGTAAGTCAGAAAGCAAGATAAACATTTCAGTCGTTATTACAGGCATGAACGCATGTAAAACCTCAAATAATACTTTGACTGTCATATGTATTTTGAAAAGCCTAAAGGTGTTGTGCATACAATCATAAAATAAAAAAATGTAAAACTCAATTATAAAAGGAAATTAAGCACCACAAATGTATATTTCTTGAACCTGCACACTGTTTTAATTTTGTTCTAAATTTGTCTTTTAAAACATATATTAACTCTGACCTGGAACAAGATTTACTTCAAAGTCTTAGTGTTAGTGCCCACAGGCTGGAAATATGGAACTCCAATTATCTCTGTGCTAAATGCCCGAACATTAGCTTTATTCCTGCTGGCTGCATAATCAAGGCTCTTAGCACTGAGCCTCCCAGCAAAAGGCTCCTGGCATAGCAGGAACCACCACTAACTTCCAGGCTTCCAGGAACAGCTTCCAAGGCTCTGCCAACCCCCTCCACTATGGGAGCTCATGGAGCAAGAAGTTGTCTTTCCAGTAGCCAGCAATCAAAGCCACAAGCTACTAATTTTTATATGAATTTACATTCCATTTAAGGTTACAAATCTCCCAACTTTTCCTCTCTTTCCAAAGCTATACTTACATATACTTACTTACATATTTCAGGCCATAGGATAACTGTGAGAATAAATACTTGCTTGTGTTTTCTACTGCTGTGGTTACAGCATTTGCTTTTGAAAAATGCACAGTTCTGTAAAGGTATTTACATTTCCTAATTAACACACACAGCCTGCTTCAAGATGAACTGAAGGAGCAAAGGCAAAATCATTAGAAATACAAGGCAAAACACTCCAGTCATGTTAAATCATTCAGCAATCACTTGGAAAAACAGCAAACAAAGCCACTTCTCCATTCCCCCATCATTGCTGAACGCTAGCCTAGGAACCAGAGCTAAATACACCTTATCTGAGACATCTTCTCAAGAGCTGCTACAGAATCAGTGCTTGTATTTGCCTGTACCTTTCTGAGTCTTTAAAAGCCAGTACAGTGGGATAGGCTTCAATCTGCTTTCACACTTCATACTGAAAACATGCTAACGAATTACGCATTGAGTATTTACTCCAAAACAAATCCTAACATGCTGTAGACATCATTAACAATTCAGTGGGACTGGCTGCATTCAGTTGGATTCCAGCTGTTCTCAGGCGTATTTTATAAGCTAACTAATGCAGTCTGCAAGTTTAAAAAACCCCAAAGAAGTGTTTTCAGTCACTCACAGACACACAGAGCCACTTCGAGCTTTCTTCTGCCTTTCCCCCTGATACCCACGACTAGTCGGGTCCTTGGTGAGTAATGACACATCCATGCACACATTGTTTGAGATAAAATGAGCAAAGCTGGAAATATGATGGGTTCTGCAGAATAAGAGCAGTCTAATTCTCTCTAGAGACTCTCTACTTCCTGTGATCTAGGAGACACTGAAAGACTGTGAATAAATAAGTAGATGTAGAAGAAAGACTACGTATTTGTTCAAGTAGAAACTGCTAATGCTTGTGCTTTTCCCTTTGTGTGTGTTTCAAATTTAAAGTCAATCTGACAAGAAAAAAGAAGGACAAGGACTATTTCATTGACTCGTCTGAAAGTGATTGTTTTCTTTCTATATTAAAAAGAAAAGTCTTTTTATCTGGTATTAAAAAAAACTAAAGGAAAAAATAAACCTGACAAAACAAACCGTTCTTTGGACTGAATAGAAAATCTCAGGGTAACTCAGAACATCCAATGTTAGTTGCAGAGTTAAAACAACTCCTTCTCTTCCTGTCTTTCCTATGGCATTTTATTGTTGCTTCTTCACAGAGTTGTGCTACAGCATGTTTCAGAGTGGTTCCCAGGGAAGAGGTTGGAAAACTTGAACATCTCACTTTCACCTGCAGCGTAGGTGCTGCATATCCCTATGTTCAGTTGTTCAGGAACAACATGAATGGAAAGGGAGGGCAAAGGGGAACACAGCGGCAGCAGACTCTTCACCCGCCATCCCTGCAAGCGCACTGGTGCTCACTTCCCCCCCCTCATCTGACCTTAGCTCATCCCTCTCCCTCCTGCTGAGGTTGTGCTGTCTGGATTTTGCAGAAGCTGATTAAAAGAAGCACATTTTACACTGCAAGCTTGCTGGTGAGAGCTGTGATAACACCGGCCTCCTATTTTTCATCTTGACTGATTGTTACATATGATTTACTGGTACTTGTAAAAGCACATGAATTGACTGGGTTAGTTTTCTGAACAATGCTTTTGATTGTCTTTAATTTAATGGGCCAAGTAGAAACAAGCTGCTCAAATTAATTCTTTATTGCTACTGTCATTGCACACAAATTATGAGATTTCTTATGGGGAATAACAGTCACTTGTCTGTGAGATAAACATTAAATAAGAATAATAACCAAGCTGAAATAGGTATGCTGTAACACACATGCCCCCCAAACCCCACAACAAGGCATAGAAAATAAAAAATCCTTCAGCTCTCTAATTTCATAGACTGGTGGGTGGCAAGTCCAGCCTGGTGGACAGAGCTGAGGTCTGGAACAAGCAGCAAGCTGATGCTCAGGAGTTTGGATCAGGACTGCAGGCACAAACAAGGGAGCCCAGAGCTGCATCAGTATCCTGAAGGTGAACCAAAGTTTCAAAACACAGCAGAGTTTAGAGGTACCAAGCTGGATTTTCTGTGGGTTTCTATGTTCTGAGAGAAGGATGTGGCTGAATAAGACCAGACAGGGATGAGACCATAGAGGAAGCTGTATTACATGAAGAGAATAAAAACTATGCAGAGCTGGTCAGATGTAAACCACTTCTCAAATCCTTATACACAATGATTGAGCCATACTTTCTTTTTTTCCTGAATTGCATGCAAGTCCTGTCGCCTTTGTGGTAGCCATGCACTCAGCTCCCCAGCACAGACCTACCCTTTACCTAGACATTTCTGCTCATGAGTTACTCCTCCTGAATGTGCAAAAGAGGCCACAGCACTACGAAACAACACACTGGTTGCTGTGCCTATGGTGGCACATTTATTCACCTGTGAGCCTAAGATGTTCATAGCACGCAGAATTGCACAATCAGCTTTGTGAGAAGGACCTCTGAAGTCCTCTGGTCCAGCCTCCTGCTCAGAGTGGGTCTCACTAGAGCAGGTTGCACAGGGCTTTGTCCAGCTAAGTTATAGGTATCTCTAATGATGGAGGAATCCCCACCCCTCTAGACAATCTGCTCGAGTGTTTGACCACCTTCACAGGTGATCAAAACGACAACCACCTTCACAGGTCGTCAAACAATTAGAATTTCCTGTATTCAGCTTGTGTTTGGTGTCTCTTGCCCTGTCACTGTGCACCTCTGAGAAGTGCCTGGCTTTGTTCTCTCTGTATCTTCTCATTAGATAACTGAAGACTGCAATAAGATCTCCCTTTGCCTTCTCTGAACAACCCCAGCTCTCCCAGCCTCTCCTCCTGACTTATCCTGTCATGTGCCCCAGTCCCTTGACAATCTTGGTGGCCCTCTGCTGCTCTCAATCCAGTAGGTGACATTGTTCCTGTCCTGGGATTCCCAAAACTGGGCACAGTTGTGAGTGGCTGCACAAGTGCTGAGTAAAGGAGTAGGACCACTGATACTGCAGGCCACACTCTTGCTAATGTAGCCCAGTATGCAGCTAGTCTTTCTTGCTGCAAGGGCACATTGCAGGTTCAGGTGCAACTTGCTGTCTAGCAGGACCCCCAAATACGGCATTTTGGCAGAGCTGCTTCCCAGCCAGCTGGCTCCAGCCTCTCCTGTTGCATGGCATTATTCCCCCAAGGGGCAAGACTTTGCATTTGCCTTTTTGAACTTCATGAGGTTCCTGCAGACCCATTTCTCCAGCCTGGCAAGGTACCTCTGAACGGCAGTTCTGCCCTCCAGAATATTGACCAATTCCCCCTGCTTTCCTATCATCTGTGAGCTTGCTGAGGGAGTGTTCTATCCCACTGTTCAGGTTTTTAATGAAGATGGGTTGACCTTGGCTAGACGCCAGGTGCCACCAAGCCGCTCTATCACTCCCCTCCTCAGCAGGACAGGTGGGGAGAAAATGAGATGGAAAAAAAAACCCTCGTGGGTCAAGATAAAGGCAGTTTAATATAAAAGCAAAAGCAAAGGCTGCACACGGAAGCAAAAAAAAGAAAAGGATTTTGTTCTCCACTTCCCATCAGCAGGTGATGTCCAGCCACTTCCTGGGAAGCAGGGCTTCGGTACACATAGCGATTGCTCTGGTAGACAAACATAAATAACGAATGTCCCCCCTTCCTCCTCCTTTCCCTCAGCTTTTATTGCTGAGCTGATGTCATATGGTATGGAATATCCCTTTGGTCAGTTTGGGTCAGCTGGCCTGGCTGTGCCCCCTCCCAAGATCTTACCCACCCCCAGCCTACTGGTGAGGGGGGAAAAATGTTGGAGAGACAGCCTTGATGCTGTGCGAGCACTGCTCAGCAGTAGCCAAAACCCTGGTGTGTTATCAACACCTTTCTAGCTACCAGTGCAAAGCACAGCACTATGAGGGTTGCTGTGGGGAAGATTAACTCCATCTCAGCCAGACCCGATACAGAGGGTAAGCAGTATTTGCCCAGTATCAATCCCTAACGGATGCCAAAGTCTGCCAGCTGGACTTTGTACCTCTGATCACAACACCCTGATCCTGATGGTCCAGTCAGTTTTCCACCCACCTCATTGTCCATCTGAGGTTTGCAGCAAGCTGACATACTCTAGGACTTTTTCCCAGACAATCACAGATGAACCTAGGTATGAGAAGGGAATTGCAGGAAGAGGTTTCAGGCCACACTCATGCTGTTGAGTGGCTATGGGCATGATTTCATGTGGAGAATATGTCACTCCCAGGCTCAATCTGTGTGAGCCCCCTCCAGAACTGGAAGCCTGGAGCAGATGAAACCAATACTCCTGGCCAGGAAATAACCTAGGTCTAAAGCAATTTAATTATAATCAACTGATTGCAGCACCAGGTGAATGCACTATACTGCTTCTGGATCTAAGCAGGTATGCCTGCATGGTGCTGTACTTTGTGACTCCCCAGACCTGTCAGCACCAGCTCAGGAATCGCTGCCCATCTGAATCCCCTTTCCATTGCACAGCACAGACATGCTCTTCTTGGATTGGTAACTGCTGTGGTGTGTTATTCTGAGCTTTTTTTTATGCATCCTGAAGGGCTCATCAGATACACCACTAACTGCACCATGTCAAACTGAGGGGTTTTACCCAAATTATGACAGAATTAGACCGTGATTTGATTCAGGATCTGAATTGTCCCATGGTGAACATTAATCTAAGGGGTTTGTAAAACAAATCCCCTGTGAGGGTGGGAAGTTGTTAATCTGCTGTCTCTGAACATTGCTTTCTGCAGATATTCCCACATTTTCAGAGAAATTTAAAACAGAAAATTCAGTGTATGTGTGCCTCAAAGATCATATATTTTTATCAACATCTGTGGAAAGAGGAAGCTTATATGTCTTTGCAGAGGTGGATCTTAGCTGCAAAGTTCCTCACAGAGACCTGCTTTCACCTGTCTTTAAACAAAATAGAAAACAATAATAGAAATGGTAAATGTTAGGTTATCATTGTATTTCTCAAAGCAGCTGTTTAAATTAATTTAATGGACCTGCCTCAGTTTCTCTATTCAAGTATGCTTTTTCCCCCCATTTTCTATATGTAGACAGGTATGCAAATATGAAAGGGGTCTAATAACACACAAAAAGGGCTGTGCAACACACTGAAAACTAATCAAGTGCATTCTTTCCATAGATTAGTCGAAAAGCAATCAGTTGATGTCTTCAAAACAATTTGCATGACAATGATCTTCAACTGCTATTCCATGCCAGAATTTTTTTGATCATCTGAATCGCTGCACAGCAGCAGCTATAGGAGTCCATTTTCATTAATTAAATGTGATTTATACCCTGCAGTCCAATTTATTTGACAAGCACTTTTAGTGAAATATCAGGAGCATAATCTCTCTTGAGCAGTCGTCTTTTTTTTTTAATGAGAATTTACAGCACAGGTGGTCTTCTCAGGTAACATCTAACACATGAAAGCTTTCATGTGATTTTTGTTTGTTATTTTTCACTCATTAATATAGGTAGATATGCTCCTTTGTGAATTAATTTCCTATTCATACATAATTAAAATTATGTACATCTCTGAAATACAAATGCAATTCTTACATCACCTGCTATTCCACTCTTTCAGAAATATTCTTTATATTTAAATGACTGCCATCCTCTTTGTGAAATACTTTCTCCCCCTTTTACTTTCGTAACAGATGCTGTATACAATACATGTAGTGTCTGTGCACTTTATCTGTAACTGTGGAGTGCTCTAAGCACTTTAGTTTAGAAATGGCGATGTCTTGCCCAGGAGGTTGGACAGATGCTGTATGTGTTTATAAACACATATGCAACATCAAGCCCTCTAGCAATTACTACTAGGTGATTTCTAGGAGTATTATACATAGAATATCTATCATATCATTCTCCAAATACACGGAACATATAGAAGGAATCATTGTGGTTTCC
Organism: Balaeniceps rex; assembly: GCA_013401315.1. Taxonomy (NCBI): domain Eukaryota; kingdom Metazoa; phylum Chordata; class Aves; order Pelecaniformes; family Balaenicipitidae; genus Balaeniceps; species Balaeniceps rex. The sequence goes on from VYZW01059756.1 coordinate 149,275, forward strand.
CTACTTTTCAAAAGCTTTACTATACAGCTGACTTCAGTAGCACTGCTCATGGGACAGCCTGGCCTTCTGACTTTGAACGAGGCTGGTGACTTCTTCCTCAAATGCAAAATTCACCCCTAAGGCCATGTTATTGGTTCACTTTTTCTTACGGAAAAATACACCTCACTTGCAAGACGGTGTTGGTTTGTGTTGTAAGCCCTTCCTGCTGGAGGCAGGGATTTCCCCCCACCCACAAGGACAGGTACATGGTGGGAAGATATGCATCTCACCCCCAGCTAATAACTTCCACCCATGATCAGAGATCATCCCTCTCCCCTTGGTCACAGCCTCTGTGCAGTGTCTTGTGTTCTGCTACGGGGTGAAAAAGGAACAGGCATGGCTCCACAGTGGGGCTGGGCTGCTGCCAGCTCAGCTATGGACAAACTGGGCTGAGATGGAGGATAGACATGTGTCCCACCATGCTCTTCTGTCCTTCGGTATGTCTGTGCCATTACGTGATAGTTTGGAAGAATATTAGAAATGTATGCACTCCACTGTTTTCAAAACATTGCATCCCTTCAGTTCGGAACACTAGTGAAGGTCTCTTTGGTGTTGCTGTTGCAGCGATGAGTCTTGTTGCCTCCCCAAGCATGACATTCATCATCTTCATGACATGCCAGTGTCAGGGACCCAAGGTAGGTTGGGGGTGGATTAATTTTTAGTATACCTTCAAACATTTTTGAAACACTGATTTTACTTGTCTACTCCCTTATTGTTATCCATCTCCTGCCCTGTGATGTCCAGCAACAATGCCATCTTCGCCCAGCACAGACTGGTAGCCTGGGCCAATGATTGTTCTTTCCACTTTGCAACAGTGCTACCAGCAGACCTTTTACAGTGTCTGTACATGCAGACTTTCAACCTTTACATCTGCTGCAGGACATCCTTTTGGAGACTGGCGTTTTCAGCACATCCATGCACTTTCTCTGCCATATTTATAATATAGTATGTGACACAATTTTAAAGGGCTTTTGTTAGATGCCTTTCTTTGCCTGGGATCAGAAAGCCCAAAGCAATATGAACACTTCACTGCCCTTTCTCCACTTGCTTCATTTGATCTGTAGCATCTTTCTTCTGATTTAATAAAGAGTTCAATTTTAAAAAGACGCTTTTGTGCTTCATCATTTAAAAGATGTGCAAAACTGTCCAAAGGATACTTAAACAGAAGATTTTACATTCTATAGGGCTCCCTATCACGTTGGGATCTACAGACAGCATTCATATATTACTGCAAGAGAGGCAGGATTAGACTTGCTAAAACCCCTTGTCTTTATCTTTGCTTTGATTTATTTCAGCCTTTGCTTCCATCAGATACTTAGCATTGTGAGGAACCATAACACCGTTTTAATAAAAAAAAAAAATCATGACTTGACCACAGATACATCTGCTGCTACCGTGGCTCATATAAAAAGTAAACCAGAGCATTGGACTAACATAGGGGTTTTTCACTTCTGTCAGTTGTGTATAATAACAGCAACTTCCCAAACTTGCCAGCTGTCCCTGTTCAGGATCTGTGCCTGACAGTTTGCATAACACAGCCAGGTACCCCTACTTTACGTGTTTAGTTTCCTTCCAGAATAAAAGAGGCAAGTTCTACCTCACCTGACTGAGTCTCCCTATCAAGACCGGACTATAAATTCAGTGAGGTGGTAGCAGTGGGCTCCATACACTGCTGCATCCACTCTTTGCTGGTACAAACAGAGGTGCCTTGCTGGGTGCAGGCTGGGCAGGTGACTGGAGCCCCTGACCTCCAGAGTGAGAGAGAGTAATTTCAAGTCTTTTCCAGTTGTGATGGATCTAACACGTTCCAGCAGCATCCCTCCTGGCTCTCTGCTACTGTGGCTTGCATAAGCAACCATATGGGCAATCCGCATCACATCTCTGGCATGGAAAGGCCGTGGTGGGCTGCTGGATTGAAACTTGCCTCCTGTTCTGCACGCTGACAGCTTCCCGGCTGTGACAAAGCTTAGGAAACGACAGCAGAGTTGGACTAATGGCCTTGCAATGGGAAGAACAAAACCGACTGCACTCCAGTGCGAGCCTGAACACGGCACTTCCTGCATAGGGCACACCTGTATGGACCCACGCACCCACAGACACAAGGACTGAACACCACACCCTACACAGCCTGGAGGGAAGTAAATCCAATTCAGAAGCTATGTGGCTCTGTCTCCACTGGGCCTATTAACTCAGACACAGCATGGCATTAACATCTCTCTATGGCTCTCAACCCACAAGTTCACTGAAGCACAGGCAAAGAGTTTCCATTTGTGTGCCCCCATGGAAGTAGGCATACCCAAGGTTACTGGAGGGTCATGCAAAGCCAGTAACAAACACACTGAAGGAAACTACGCCGAGACTGACTAATGACATAGAAAACATCTACTGACAACCTCAGGACAATGAGCAAATGAAGCTTGTTTGCAAGGAAAAAAATGGGAGAATTTCTCATAATGATCCAAATTCTGTAAGGACTTTTATTTGTCAGCTTTGTCTCCAGAGGTAGTAAAATTCAGCAAAAAATTAGTCTTTTGTTTCATAGATTAAATCATTTCATAGCTTAAAAACCCAAATTAAAAGTCAACGTTAGTTTTCCACCAGCCTCAGTAATTTTTTCCCCTTCAGCGTTTAAGCCCTGATGTGACCGCAAACATTATCCTCTTTCTGGAAACCTACTGCTTGATCAATATTGTTTTGCATTAAGTTGCAATTTCTGCTCTCCTGTGTGGGTCTGAGATTTGGAACATGTGCAAACTCAGAGGTGACAGCCTGAACCATTCAATTAGTCCTGCCTATGCTAGATTTTGCATGTCCACATTAGCATGACTGCATATCAAACACCACGGTTCCAGCTCATTGCAGTGCTCCAGTACTGAAACCTCCCTGGCAAGGACTCACTCATGTGAGGCTGCACAAGTAGTAAAAGACCCAGGATTTCGAACAGTCTTCTTGCCTGTGACAAAAGAACCCTGGAGGCCAGAAAAGCTCCTCTACAGAAACTTGAAATAGCCCTTTAAAGCTTATCATGCTGATGCCACTAGCTGGAAAAGAAAGGCTTTTGCTGGAGATGTCTAGGGGCAAATATGATACTAATCAAATACTGATGTAGCCTGAAATGACATATTCTAGCTAGGGACCAGAAGAAAGGAAAGGAAGAAAGAAAAGAAACAAAAAAAAGGAAGAAAACTTGAAAAGGAAACAAAAAAAGTGGTACCACCTTTTATCCATATATTCTGTTGACAGATTGGTCCACTCCCCAGTTAATGAGTGCAGATGATGAAACTAAACAGTTTTCTGACAGTAAGAGACAGTCACTCCCGTTTGTGCCAGACAAAACACCACATCCTCCTCCCTTGACTTTCACTTAGCTGGACTACATAAGGTGAACCGTTTCAGCTTCATCTTCCCTGCCAGATTGTCCAAGCCACTGATTATAGCAGTAAGTCCTTTTCTGCAAGTGTTAAGTTAACCAGGTGTATTGGGTTTGCATGGCAAGGTTTTGGTAGCGGGGGGGCCTACAGGGGTGGTTTCTGTGAGAAGATGCCAGAAGCTTCCCTGATGTCCAATAGAGCCAACGCCAGCCGGCTCCAAGACAGATCCACTGCTGGCCAACGCTGAGCCCATCAGCGATGGTGGTAGTGCCTCTGGGATAACATATTTAAGAAGGGGAAAAAACAGCTGCATGACAGCAGCCAGAGAGAGGAATGAGAATATGTGAGAGAAACAATGCCGGAGCAGAGATTCCCCTGCATGAAAACTGTGAGAGTAAGGAGAGATTCAGTCACGTCCAGATTCTCGTAGCTCCAAGGTTCCAGCTTACTAGTAGCAACAGAAAAGCTCTCTGAAAAACACGCTGGCTTTGGAGAGTAACTTTGTGTCAGATCATCTGTGGAACAAATCCAAGTACTGTTTAAGTCAAATAAATTCATATTTCACTACTGTCATACAAACACAGTGGGGCATGTTTCACTCACTGAAATACTATATTACACCTCATGCAGCCTGTTGTCTTAGTGATCTGTGAAGTGCTTTCTAGGAATATAAATCTTGAAACAATATTCTTTCTTCACCTCCACATTAGAAGATGCAATATTGACCTCAGTAGCCACATGCAAGAGTTCAATGACCAGTTCAGGCACACAACTTACTCACTAGTAAGTTCCTCCAAATACGGCTTTAAAAATGGCTATTGTTTTTAAATGATCACTAATGTTCCTTTCCCTTGGGGGGCTTGGAGGATCTCCTGGGACATGAGGAAACAGAAATGAACATGGAGACACATAGAGACTGTGGTGTGCAAGAGCTTGCTGTGGTTACTGCAGTATCTCTTGGGCCCTGAGGAACTTCCATGCCTTTCATGAAGCTCCTCAGGTGACTCTGAGATCTTGGCCGATGGATGTCCAGGGGCCATGGCAGTGCAGAAAGGTAAGTGCTGGGGCCACACTAGACAGAAGGGCAATGGGACAAACAGGAGTTGGAACAGGGTGGGGGAACATTGTCCACTAGTGGGTAGGAAAGTGCTTAAAGCCACCTGGGGTGAGGAGATGTCATCTGTAACCAGGGGAGAGGGTGTCTACAGCATGCTTTTAAACGTATTTTATAATTATGACCAATAATCACATTGTCCCTGCTTGCCAGTCACAATGAAGAGCCCTAATTCATCCACTACACCCAAACTTGAGTCTCTACGTTGCCAGTGTTGAGTGTGTAATAGATGTTCACGGTCACGGGTACCCTCATCTCTCCCCACTGAGTGGGCAGGCAGATGGGCCAGCGTTAGCAGCCCTCAAGAGCAGGCAGCATGAACTGCTCCTTGCTCTCTCAAAAGTTGTGAGTCCTACCCAAGAAGATATACTCCTACATCCTTGCCAAGGGGAACAAGGAGTTCATACAACACGTCCAAGTGCCAGACTAGGAAAGGGGCAGCATGAAACAAGTGTGAACAAGATGGTGGAGAGATGCACATGTTTTTCAACAAAAAGGCATTTGGCAGAAAACTGTAGACTTTCCTGTGTGAGATGCTACAAATTATTGCTGGCTGATTTGAGACATAGTTGGATTGAGCTGAAGGAGGGCTTAGGTAAGGAAACAATTTGGAAACAACACTAGGGTTTTTTTTCTTTATTTACTTGCCTCCTTCTCCCTCTCTCAGCAAAACCACCACAAATTGCTTAAACTTAGAGGGCAGTATTCTCATCCTTGCAAGCATAGCTAGCAATGAATTATCTGCTCAAATGAATGCTTTGGTCTCTAAAGCAATGCAATGTTTTCAAAAAGCTGTTTGGTGAGAACCAATAATATATACACTAAATCTCTGGCATGTGTGGTTAGGGACACTAAATGCCTTCAACTCCAGACACAGTTCACAAAAAGAGATTATAGCTGCGTTGTTGACTGTGTTTCAAAGAGACTACAGCAAATAGAGTCCAAATCAGCACATTGGCAATGTGCCCAAGAATGGCATGAAAATTAATCGAGTAAGCAGTAAAACAGCATCATAATAAGGTTTCTGCATTTCTTGGCCTAATGCAGATGGTGTTTCAAGTACACAAGTTTGGAGCACTTACCAGCAGGTGCTGTGGCAGTTCTTGGCGCTGGAAGTAAGCTCCTGCGTGGAGTTGCTGTGCTGCTCGATACCTGCATCGTGCTCTTGCTGCTCCCCTTGGGGACATCTTTAGAAGGTGCGGATGCCTTAGGAGTGGTTTGCTCTTCATTTCCAAAGCTGGAACCTGCAGGAGACCAAAATTGCTCTAATTATAAGTTCATAAAAAATGTATGTGAACTGTGGCATACAGACTGAGCTTGTATCATCAATTATAATCTACAAAGACATATTCTCACTGCAACTTGGGCTAAGTTACATGGACTTTCTCCAATACAAATGGTTATGTAGAAACAAAGAGTTCCCAGCAACTTATTTAAATCCCAAGTCTTGGCAGCTGTTGGAGTCTGACTCCAACTGGAACTTAACATCTGCTTTTGGGCTAGCTCCATAAAGGTATCTAGGCTGCAAGGCTCATAAAGAAACCAAGGAATTTCTAAATATTGGACGAGTTATTTTTAGCTTTGTAGCTGCTACAGGAGACACCCTACACACTCACCCTATCACTTGGGAGTGGCTGGTTGTCAAACTAAAGGAGAATAGCAGGGCTCAGTGGTGCAAGGCACCAAATTCTGCTACCCAGGAGGGATTTCCCACAGTCCCTCAGACCACACTCAGACATTTGAATAATAAGATGAAAAACAACAAAAAAAAATCTGCCTTGACTCTCACATCCGCTTCAATCATATTCTCATAATGAATCTTAGTTTGCCAAAGTTTCCAGTTTATATTGACCTCTTTCAAAACCGCTAATGGGTTTGGTTTCCTCCTGCATTTGCCATTTAGGGAATAATGACATCCTAGGCTCCTTGTAGATATAAGGAAATCAATCTTTTCTTAACATTTGAAAAAGGCAAAGTTGGCGTGTCTTCTTTATCTATTGAGTAGAAAGCCTAAGAGGAGCAAAAGATTACAGCACGTCCGGACTTGAACATTTGCGGAAGGACGAACATTTTGTTTGAAAAAATGAGTGGAGATAGTGGCAAGAAATACATAGGATTTCAGAAAAGGGCTATAATTTTTATTTCCATTATTTTAAAAAGATACAATACTATTTAGGTACTGCCTGCAGGAAAATGATAACATTATTTTAATAATTGGCATGTCCAAGTCTTCAGTATTTTTAAGATCTAGGCTTCTTAAATGTGTAAAGGAGAGATTTTTTTTTTTTGCCTTTCTTACTGAAAATCCACTAGGAAAAAAGTGCAGGTTGGAAAAGAAAATCTTCTTTTCTTATAAAGGAAGACTATACCTTTTGGCTCTGACAAAGCAGTGTTAAGTTTTACTGTGTCTTTAAGGCTGCTTGCATATAGGTCTTAATTTAAAGTGCATATCTGCAGCATACATGGCCGCCTACAAACACATTTGACCTTTGTTCAAATAATAAGCCACACTAAAAATTCAAATAAAACAGTCTGCTGTACACTATGCAGGAACAGGAAAACCTTAAGCGTCTGTCATCTTTACACTGCTGTGGACAGAACAACCCCTCAGCACATCAGGTTGTTGTTTTATGTCCAAACTACACGGATTTTTCACCTGTGTAACATTTAAGATTGCGTGCTGATTTATCTGCTGACAAAACACTGCTGACTTCAGTAAAGTCACGCCAGCAGAATGTCTGGCCCAGCCTGGCCCGGTCTCCTCTGCAGCTGTGCACGAGGACACCTCTACCAGGTGCCAGGGGGATGTTACAGCATGTGTGTCCACCTCAGTCCATCTGCATCGTGCTCCTGAAGTTACTCCTGAAGTGGCCTCAGATACGGGCTCACCCAGTTGGTTTGGGTGGCACCACTTGTAGAAAACTTCTTCTTTCCTCAGCTATTTGTTTGAAACCTTCAATTGTAGAAACACTAACCTTGAAAAGGAAATTATTCCTGTTATTTGCAGAGAAATGCTGTTGAAGTGCTCTTAAATTGAAACCCTTTATTCTCTGTTGTGAAACATATTATATGGAGAACGTTTCAACTCACAAATCTGCCCTAAAGGAAGCAATTCCTGCATTGAAGAACGAGGTGTCCAGGGGAGTTACATAACCTCTTATTAAAAAAAAAGTTAAAAAGCTTTTCTATGTACGGCAGATGAAATGCTGCCAGCTACAAGCACTTCTACTGTCTAAAACACAGCATAAGAGGTCTGCTAATTACAGAAACGAGTGTGTGGGAAAGCTGACAAATACGGCCTCGTCAGGTCCCCTGAATCAGAAAGGCCCAGTGCCTGGAGAGAGCCGGCCGTGCACTTCGTGCCGTGGCTGGACAAACCCCTTCAGGAGAAAAAAAACAAAGGAAAAAAGCAATTCAGCTGTTGCTCTTTTAATAAGAAATTGAATCAGGGAGACAAGCTGCATCACGGTACTGGCTGTCTGTGGCAAGCTGTTGGGGGGCTGCAGGGGTGGCCTGAGTCAGGAGAGGCCGGGGCTGCCCCGTGCCAGACACAGCCAGTTCCAGCCAGCTCCAACAGGCCCACCACAGGACACAGCTGGGACCATCAGCCAAGCTGGAGGCACCTCTGGGAAAAAGTATTTAAGAAAGGGCAAAGCATTGCCTTGCAGTGAGGAGTGAGGAAACAAGTGTGAGAAACAGCCCTGCGAGCACCAGGGTCAGAGACGAAGGAGGGGGAGGAGGTGTTCCCTGCAGCCCCTGGAGAAGACCGTGGTGAAGCAGGTATTTCCCTGCGTCTCGCGGAAAGGACCACGGTGGACCAGATATCCACACTGCAGCCCGTGGAGGACCCCATGACAGAGCCGGTGGACACATCCTGAAGGAAGCTGCAGTCCATGGAGAGGAGCCCATGCAGGAGCAGGTTTATCCTGAGGGACTGCAGCCTGTAGGAAGGATGCACACTGGGGCAGGGAAAAGTGTGAGGAGGAAGAAGCGGCAGAGAGGAACTATTATGGACTGACCGCAACCCCCGTTCCCCACCTGCCTTGTGCTGCTCACTGGGGAGGTGAGATGGAAGGAGGTGAGATGGAAGGAGGTAGAGGAGTTGGGAAGGAAGAAGTGAAGTTGGGCCTGGGAAAAAGGCGGGGGGGGAAGCTGTTTTTTTTTTTTTTTTCCTTTGTTTCTCACCATTCAACTCTATTTTAATTGGAAATATATTAAATAATTTTTCCCAAGTCAAGTCTGTTTAGCGTGTGACAGTAACTGGTAAGTGATCTCCCTGTCTTTATCTCTACCCATGAGCTTTTTCATCTTATTTTCTTCCCCGTCCTGTTGTGGAGGGGTGGTGAGAGAGCAGCTGGGTGGGCATCTGGCAGCCAGCCAAGGTCAGATCACCACAATAGCGATATCAATATATTCAGGATTTGCTGACATAAGGTCAGTGTTTAACAGAAGAGACAATATCTCCCACTTTGTTGTTCACTTAGAGATGGAGTCTGGAAAGAGCCAGTGGGGTACAACAATACATGCATGTATACTATGCCCTCAAAAGCAAATCTTTGCTGCTTCCATGTGTTACCTCAGACATAGATGTGTATATATATTTTGGATGAAATGGAAATAGTATAGGAGATGTTAGTAGCTAAGAAAGGATCACAGTTAGGGGTGGAAACTAGCACATGGGAATTGTAGAATCTTCAAGGTAGTAGATAATGCTTAGGCCACATAAGAAGGCATTAGCATTGAATGCCTCACTAATGAGCGTCTCCTCAAACAATACAAAGCTGTGAAACTTCAAGGACTGATAACAGGAACATCCTCCTACAAGGAAGGTCATAAAGATAGAGGGATGCCACTATGATGAAATCAGCGGGAGTCACAGTAACTAGGGGAAAGGTGAAGACGGCAGGGGGAGATTGCAACCACCGACGCAATTGAGGGAGGAAACGACTGCCCCCCCTCCTCCTTTTGAGCATGCACAGTGAATTAAAATCACACCGTAGCTTTAAATTTAAGCGGAGAAAATACTGACCAATGGAAGAAGAGGATGCTCAGTCAGTTCAATGATTATGTATTAGATAGGCGTGGTTTGTTACCTTTCAAATGTCAAAAAGAATTACAGTAGGTGTGCTTGATTTGTGGAAACCTTGCACCCTGCACAGAATAAAACAATGTCTCCTCTCTAAACATACTTTATGTGTTTCGGGAGTTATTTTATAAAACAGGTAACACATGGATATCACTAGGTCAGCATCTAGTTCCCCAGGAGCAGGGCAAGGTGAGCTCCACCTTGCTACACATGGTGCTGGATTCCATTTTTCTTTTCAAATAGCATTCAAAGAAGAAATGAAATTAACGATCCAGGAAAATGTCTATTCCTCAATATCTAAGAGGAAAATAAAGGTTTTCATTTACTTGGAGGAATTCACTTCTTGAAGGAAAATCAGAAAGATTATTCATCAGATGGTACTTGTCAGTCCATCATGAGATAATGCCTTCCACTATTATCTGCAGCATGTGAGTCAGTAGCATCTGCCCTCCAGAATACCAGTTCTTATTTTTCAGTAAAAGCCTGTACAGAAACACCAGATGTGCAGTGCGTGAACAGTTTCCAGGTGATCACATCCTCTGTTGTATTGTACCTCTTCTCTCCTACTCCTCTACTTCTGCATTTTACCTAAACCAGGGGAGCTTCCTTGCCTGCCTTTGAAACACCTGCCAAGTCATTTGGGTGCTCCTACATAAAACACCCTGTATTTTTGCAGACTCTGTGCTCTATGAAGAGCAACACTGCTGACTTTGCAGTAGAGTATTTAACAGACTATTAATGATCTGCTGGAGCTAAAGGCCTTTAGCCTCACTTTTATCATCTCCTCACTATGAGCACCAAGGAACCCTACTCTTCTGCTTGTGAAAAAAATACAGGGAAGAAGAAAAGGTGTTTGAAGACTTGCAAGTGCTTTGGAGAGACTCAGCTGCACTGCTCATCCCGTACACTGTTATGCCAGTAAAGACATGCAGAAGTCAGGGCTTCCAACTTATTGTAGGCTGTGTGTTCAAAGAAAACCATGACCAAAATCCCACTGGCTCCCAGATAGCTTGAGCCACCCTCTCTCCATATCTCCCACCGTCCTTTTCACCACCTGGCCCTGCCCTGCAGCAGCTCGCTTCAGGGGCTCCTCACGCTCGGAAGAGGAAGGCTCTCTTGTATGTGTGACTAGGAGCTGTGTCTCTTGTATGTGGTTCCTTGTCTGGAATTATTTACAAAATTTACAAAAAAGGCATGGAAATATGGTATGATATTACATACAACTGCAAAACCAGCAGGAGCATGCCTGGGGGGAAATTCTGCGTTTGAAGAGAAATTAGTTAAGCCATGTTGTACAGGCAGGTCTTCCTCTGAGAGGAGATAGCGATACGAAGGGCTGCGTTCTTGAGCCCCACAGCCACGGATTTCCCTGCCTGCACACGAGGGCAATAAAGTCTCCTTCTGTTGGAGAACTTGGGTCCTTTCTAGAAAAATAGCTTGTCTGACAATGCCTATGCGTCCCTGTTTTGCTGAGAAACAGAACCCAAAAGAGTATTAAAGCACGAGTGCAGCTGCTTCTGCGGCTCGCTGTCTCATGGGCTGCTATGTGAAGCCTGTCGAAATGGAGTGAGTTTCCAGCTCTTCATAGCAGGTCAAGCATTTGCTGCGCTGGCAGCAGGCTTGGAGCTGTTAGCTCCCCGCCACAGCTGTAATCACACCCGAGAGACACTGGGAACCTGCTGGCATCATGAATGTTCACTGAAGCACAAACATTTACCCAGGGTAACAGCAAGCCCTTTCCATCTTAAAGATCCTTAGACACTACTTGACGCCAAGTTTAATGACAACAAAGGTACGTCTCTGTTGCAGCAGTGAGCCCACTTAGCGTTTCTAAAGCGCTTTCCAGTCACAGAACTCAATGAGCTTTACAAATAACGAAGGAGTTGAGCTGCTCTCCAAACTCACACAGCAAGGGAATAGCAGAGACAGGCTGAGAAAGAGAGCAGGAAAACCTGATGATGAACGACGCTGGAATGACTTTTTTCACCTGCAAAACATTGGGCTGTATTATTCCTCTGGGTTTTGCTAGGCTGCACTTCTGTGCCCCGGTTTTCAAGCACAAACACAAGCACAAAATGAAACTTAAAATCACTGCCATGAGTAATGATCTGATAAGGAAAATACCTAAACTACTGTGAATAATCAGGTGCTGTTTAAAACAAAAACCCGCAAGACACACTTTTCACTAAATTGGAACATTTGCCCATCATTCAATTAATGTCCACTCTTTATTTCTGATTTTCACCTGTAAAGTCATAAGTAATTTTTATAGATTGATTACAAGACACGCAGCCTGTCAGCTGAGCTTTTTATTTCACTATTTTAAGGGTTACTGGTTTAAAGTCCAACACTCTATATTTTAATATAACATTTCAGAGTGTAGTTATCAAGAGACACAATTGAATGTACAGCTCTGTAGCTCAAGCTGAAATGATGCTATTGACCAAGCAGTACAGTGTGATCATTAGTCCTGGAGGGTTACCATGCTATTACGATATTATGATAGTAGACAAGATTACTAGCTGGCTAATTTGTTTTTTTGTCTTTGCTGAAAGCCAGTGCCTCGTATTTCCTGACACAACAGGCCAAATGTGCAACAGATCAGGGACAAGCTGATGATAGGTTTCTTTTCCATCCAGAACAAGAAGAGGCTTAAGGATTGATGTTCACACAATGCTTAAACCTAGCTTACTTACATCAAAGTATTTTTTCCCATTGCATTTTTTTGGCTCAGACAAAGGTGTTTGAGCAATAATCCCCCGTAACGTGCCCACATGCCTTTATAAAAGCTGATTTTTCAGAAGTCTTAGCATTCAAAACTGAAACCTGAATTTTGAGCTTAATAACTTCCACAAAGATAAGGAGCCAAATCTGCAGTACCTGTCAGCACAGGAGCCAGCTCTCTGAGCTTTAGATGGCTTTGGGTCTCTGCACTGCAGATGACTACCTCTGAGACAGCCCCTTCATTGCCAGAGAGGGAGTCTGGTGAAATCATTGATGATTAATGACAGCTATGTGATCAGTCATGGCTTTTGTACACTACCACTTACATCTGTAAGAGGTTGCTGCATGTCCATCCTTCTCCCCATGCCCTCCAGTCCTAAAGCCAAGCACCTTTCTCCTACGACACCTGCTGTTGGATGGTTTTGGCCCCTCAGATCTGGCCATGCAGGTAGCTGTTGGGGCACCTGAAGGGTAGGAACCCTGCAAAGCCAACCACTGCCAGAAGAGCTGCAAAAGCACCTCTGTGCAGATACACTGGCAGTGTCCTCCTTCACCTCCAGCTGCCCATGATGGCTCCTGCAGAAGCTGGATCCTGCACTTCCAGCTGATCCAGGCATGCAAAACACAGACACGGTGTCTCTGGCAGGGTGGAGGGAAGCATCATCTCTTCAGGATATGCTTTCCTAACTCAACTGGCAGTTGCACTGGCAACCCTACTCACGGCAGGATGCCTTTGCAGACATGGCCTTTAGTTGAGGCTTGGTCTACCAGGCTGTATCTATGCTGCTAAATAAAAGCCAGCCAAGTGGTGTAGGCTGGCTCATCTTGACACCACTCAGGCTTACTATAGCAGCTTATCTTGAGAGAGTTAGAGCAGACCAAACCGCAGCCACAGTGTGAAGAACAGGGCAAGGGATCAGGAGACCAGGCCTGGCCTGGCCTCCAGGCCCTCCCCTGCTCACCAGCACAGCTGGACCTGAAGCCAAGGAGCATCTGCCGAGCCAGGCTATGTGTGCTCCCAGCCCTCGGCAAAGGAGTAATTTGGATTAGCATCACCTGCAACAAGGTAGATTTGAGAAAAGTGGAGATGTTTTGCCTCTGCCAAGTGCTAGAGCATGACTGTGGACAATATGTGGGGCTCTGCTGACATGTAATAACTTGTCATGTCTTGGCATCTTGACTGTGTGTTCCTCATTTGGATCCGACAATTTGGCTTTAGTCTTTAGTTTTAGCCAGGTTGCAATTTTAACCTAAATACTTCCCAAAATTTAGCCCCACCTCCATTAATCAAAAAGTATTTGAAGAGTCCACTGTTTGTAAAGCTGATGAAAGGAGAATTGGAAAGAGAAATATTTTGACTTAAGTTAGTCAGATAAAAGCTGTTTACACGAATAAATACTTATCCTTAATTTTCTTCTTCCACCATAAATATCTACAATTCTTCATGGGACAGAAGGCAAAAGAACAATATTTCGTAATATTTCTGCACTGGTTTGTGTGGATCAAACCCTACATCTGCCAGTGTGCGACAATGTGGTAGCACACAATCAAGCGTTGTGGCACTTCTATAATTAACTCAGTATAAACAAACAAAACTCATAATCTAATTCTGTATAGTCACATGGAATTGAAGCTCCTTCCTTTTGCATGTTTTACTGTTTCTGCTGACTCAGAGTTTTTGAAATCTAGATTAATATTTGTGGCATGGATTCATCTTCAGTGTCCTTCATACATAATAGATAGTAGAAATACAGCCTTCTGCTGATGCACTTCCTTGTATCAATACTAACCACACCACCTCACCAATTAAAATACACATTTTAGGATGCAGTTAGATGGATTTCTTAGTTGAGTGGAGTTATGTGTTGCTCCCTACTGAATTGTTACAAGCCTCATTGGGCAAGGTGAGAATTTCACCACAAAATAAAATTGCTGTATGTGTTAGTGGGAGTTGCAGACAACTTGCCGACTATGCCACACTATGGATCACATAACACATTTTATTTGGCCTCTTGTGCAATGTTACACCTCTACCAGACAAGACGAGCATTTCACTATGTACTAATATTTCACCATATGTTGGTGGTAGCTTTGCCTACCACTGGTGGATTGTACAGCTGCTTGGCTAGCTGATCATTTGTATAGCTGGCTAATTAAAGCCTCATATAGCATAGAGTGAAGACAGCATAGTATTTTGCTGTTCAGTCATAATTTTGTCAGGGTAACTGTACTGGGTTTGCGTGGCAAGGTTTTGGGAGCAGAGGGGCTACAGGGTGGCTTCTGTGAGAAGCTGCTAGAAGCTTCCCCCATGTCCGATACAGCCAATGCCAGCCGGCTCCAAGACGGACCCACCGCTGGCCAAGGCTGAGGCAATCAGCAACAGTGGTAGCACCTCTGGAATAACATATTTAAGAAGGGGAAAAAAAAAAACCCCTGCGCAACTGCAGCTGGAGAGAGGAGTGAGAATATGTGAGAGGAACAACTCTGCAGACACCAAGGTCAATGAAGAAGGAGGGGGAGGAGGTGCTGCAGGCGCCAGAGCAGATTCCCCTGCAGCCCGTGGTGAAAACCATGTTGAGGCAGGCTGTCCCCCTGCAGCCCATGGAGGTCCACGGTGGAGCAGATATCCACCTGCAGCCCATGGAGGTCCATGGTGGAGCAGATATCCACCTGCAGTCTGTGGAGGGCCCCACGCTGGAGCAGGTGGATGCCCAAAGGAGGCCGTGACCCCATGAGAAGCCTGCACTGGAGCAGGCTCCTGGCAGGACCTGTGGCCCTGTGGAGGGAGGAGCCCACGGTGGAGCAGGTTTGCTGGCAGGACTTGTGACCCTGTGGGGACCCACGCTGGAGCAGTTTGTGAAGAACTGTAACCCGTGGGAAGGACTCACGTTGGAGAAGTTTGTGGACAACTGTCTCCTGTGGGAGGGACCCCACACTGGAGCAGGGCAAGAGTGTGGGGAGTCCTCCCCTGAGGAGGAAGGAGCGGCAGAGACAACGTGTGATGAACTGACCACAACCCCCATTCCCCATCCCCCTGCGCTGCTGGGGAGGAGGAGGCAGAGAAAACTGACAGTGAAGTTGAGCCCAGGAAGAAGGGAGGGGTGGGGGGAAGGTGTTTTAAGATTTAGGTTTTACTTCTCATTACCTTACTCTGGTTTGATTGTTAATAAATTGAACTAATTTCCCCAAGTCAAGTCTGTTTTGCCCGTGACAGTAATTGGTGAATGATATCTCCCTGTCCTTATCTCGATCCACAAGCCTTTTGTTATATTTTCTCTCCCCTGTCCAGCTGAAGAGGGAGAGCGATAGAGAGGCTTGGTGGGTGCCTGGTGTCCAGCCACAGTCAACGCACCACAGTAAAATAACGCTATCTTGCCAAAGATGCCTAGACAATGCAGACATTTTAAAATGGGCCTGAGACATCACTGTGTACCCACCTTCTGAAAGGGCCATCTCTTGGCACAACTTGGAGCTGAATTGTCAAAAGTCATTCATGACCAAATCTTCCCTGCAAACTTTCCTCGTTCAGTGTATGGCTCTGATTACAGTGACAAGAAACATCCCACGTCACTAGTACCCTGCTGGAGTGTCCCATGTGGTACCCCAAGGAGCTGAGGCAGTAGGACTGCATACTGGGGAAATGTTTGCTTCTCTAACTGAGAAGAGAGAAACATATTCGCTGTAAGCTTCTCCTAGACATATGAGTGAAGATTTCTAACAGATCAGATCACAGTAACCTGATCTTACTGTATAATTACTGAAGCCTATCAATTAGTTGTAGGAAGGGCTGCTTCTTAACGCCTGAGGTACACTTGAAGGCAAGCAAGTACACATAGTACTTTTGGAAGCTCTACTTGCTGACACAAGTTAAGAGGAACATACTACATATCAATTAAACACTTAAATTAATCTCAGCTGATTCATTTTGGGAAAGAAAGTAAGTAGCTATATCCAAGCAACAGATTTTTTAAAATCCTGTGTTCAGTAAATTTACTGAAATGAACTGTTATTGAAGGCTGAATTTGTAAGAAATACTGTATTTGATCCCAATGAAGGCAACTGAAGTGGTGTCTTCAACGCAAGCCAAGTTAGACTTAGGATGAGTGCTTTAGCAAAAAGGCTCCTCTCTATAGTAAGCAAAAAGCACGTGAAGTACAACAGGAGCACAGTTTTACTTCGGGTGTTTATGTGGCACAGAATCATACACTCTTACAGAGAAGATGGATGAATACAGGTCCAAGGGCCACTTCTCCCCATCGTTGCCCAGCAGAGTAGTCCACCACACCGCAACAATACCCAGGCACTGTAGAGCTGTCAAAGTAACACCAAGCATTGATGGCATTTTTGCTGAGGACACATCTACTTTCCAATGTCCTCAGCTGCCAGGATGGCCCCTGGGATCACCACTGGTTGCCCAAAAGTTAGAACAAGCAGAAAGAAGATAGAGATAACATCCATTTTCTACTAGCACTAAAGCATTGATGCCATGTATTAACCTACTTAGGGGGGAATTTTCCTGGGTAGGAAGATTTTGATGTTCCTGGGTAGTACTTCAGTCCCAGCATCCACATTTCTAGAAACACCAGTTTTGTAACACGACTTGTGCTCATGACCATCTGCTCTAATGGCACCATGCCTACTTCTAAACTGGCATGCCTGTGTTAACAGGGCACAAACATCCATGAAAGATAGGATTAGAAGTGACATCTGCTCTGCAAGAAGTTCTTCCTAATGGCAAGAAGTGCCAAATTAGAGCCACATGCCTTATTATAAGGAATGACATCTGTTGACACTTGTGGGCATTATATCATCAACAAATGCCTCTTTCCTGGAATTGCTGCTTCTAATTTGCTTGAGCAGTGGCTTGGAGTGCCATATTTGGACACTTAAAGGGATATAATCCTTGGTAAAAGTGTTAATGACATTCCAATGGCATTAATGAATTTCCATCAGCTTTAGCAAGCCATACTGGATACCACAACTCACCAGACTAGGAGAGGTTAAGCAATGCCCTAACAATTGTCAGTGCTTAAGGTCTGGCAGCATTCAGTCCTGCCCCTCCCTGCCAAGCCACAATAACGTGTGTGCTACAGTTTACGTGGAATTATGCTAGATGAAAGAGCCAGCAAATGTGTCTGCCTCCTCCCTTGGCATAACGATGACTTCAGAGCATGCAATATGGGCTAAGGAGGGGAGATGTCATACTGAAACCTCAAGGATGGAAGAGCCCTAGAGACTCTCCAGTTAGCCGCTAATTAATTGCATTTTATGAGCTCAGGCACAGATCCTCAAAGCTGCTTAGGAACTTAACTCCTATTTCATTTCACATTCAAATTCAACTCACACTACTTATTCTTAATCACCATCTCAGCCCTGAAGGAGTTTCAAACCAACAGATGTCTCCATTTCAGAGTATGAAGGATGCAAGCAGCTGAGCAGAACCTCCCATGAATGCTGAGCAGTGGTTTGGTTGGAGAAGAAAGGTGGTGCCAGGCACCAAAGCTGTGCTGTGCTTTGGAGACGTGCTGGGAAGCATCTAAGCTGTTCAGAGCAGCCATTCGCCATGCTCAGAACATGTTCATCCTCTTGGACAACATGCTGTCCAAGGAAAAAGTTTGCCCATCTTTTATAGAACAGCTTGTGCTAGCATGGCCGACCGGGGCACCATCTGAGCCTCCTTCTCCCACACCCCTGGAGGACGTCAGACCCAGAGGGTACAACTATCTGTCCTGCTGGAGCTGAGCCACCAGAGGACAAGGAAAGAGGTAGGGGTGCCCTTGTCACCCATGCCCAAGAAACTGCCTGATTCTCACAGAGCCACTCCTGCATCTTTTACAAAATGAGAATCAGGGCTTGATGTGTAAAACACAATGTTTACTGCTCCCCATGCATAGAAGAGCAAGAGTTTCCAGAGCAGGCACATATTCATAGAATCATAGAATCATAGAAACCTTTAGGTTGGAAAAGACCTTTAAGATCATCAAGTCCAATCATTAACCTAGCACTGCCAAGTCCACCACTTAACCATGTCCTTAAGTGCCACATCTACCTGTCTTTTAAATACCTCCAGGGATGGGGACTCCACCACTTCCCTGGGCAGCCTGTTCCAATGCTTGACAACCCTTTCAGTGAAGAAATTTTTCCTAATATCCAATCTAAACCTCCCCTGATGCAACTTGAGGCCATTTCCTCTCATCCTATCGCTTGTTACTTGGGAGAAGAGACTGACAACCACCTCGCTACAACCTCCTCTCAGGTAGTTGTAGAGGGTGATAAGGTCTCCCCTCAGCCTCCTCTTCTCCAGGCTAAACAACCCCAGGTCCCTCAGCCGCTCCTCATGAGATTTGTTCTCCAGACCCTTCACCAGCTTCGTTGCCCTTCTCTGGACATGCTCCAGCACCTCAATGTCCTTCTTGTACTGAGGGGCCCAAAACTGAACATAGTATTCGAGGTACGGCCTCACCAGTGCCGAGTACAGGGGCACGATCACTCCCCTAGTCCTGCTGGCCACACTATTTCTGATACAAGCCAGGATGCCATTGGCCTTCTTGGCCACCTGGGCACACTTCTGGCTCATATTCAGTCGGCTGTCGACCAACACCCCCAGGTCCTTTTCTGCCAGGCAGCTTTCCAGCCACTCTTCCTCAAGCCTGTAGCGTTACATGGGGTTGTTGTGACCCAAGTGCAGGAAACAGCACTTGGCCTTGTTAAACTTCATACAATTGGCCTCGGCCCACTGATCCAGCCTGTCCAGATCCCTCTGTAGAGCCTTCCCACCCTCAAGCAGTTCAATACTCCCACCCAACTTGGTGTCATCTGCAAACTTACTGAGGGTGCAGTCAATCCCCTTGTCCAGATCATTGATAAAGATATTAAACAGAACTGGCCCCAACACTGAGCCCTGGGGAACACCACTTGTGACTGGCCGCCAATGGGATTTAACTCCATTCACCACAGCTCTTTGGGCTCGGCCATCCAGACAGTTTTTTACCCAGTGAAGAGTACACCTGTCCAAGCCACAAGCAGCCAGTTTCTCCAGGAGAATGCTGTGGGAAATGGTGTCAAAGGCTTTACTAAAGTCTAGGTAGACAACATCCACAGCCTTTCCCTCATCCACTAAGTGGGTCACCTTGTTAGAAGGAGATCAGGTTAGTCCAGCAGGACCTGCCTTTCATAAACCCATGCTGACTGGGCCTGATCACCTGGTTGTCCTGCACATGCTGTGTGATGGCACTCAAGATGGTCTGCTCCATAACCTTCCCCAGGACTGAGGTGAGACTGACGGGCCTGTAGTTCCCTGGATCCTCCTTCCAGCCCTTCTTGTAGATGGGTGCCACATTTGCTAACCTCCTGTCAACTGGGACCTCCCCGGTTAGCCAGGACTGCTGATAAATTATTGAGAGTGGCTTGGTGAACACTTGTGCCAGCTCCCTCAGTACCCTTGGGTGGATCCCATCTGGCCCCATAGACTTGTGTGTGTCTAAGTGGTGTAGCAGGTCACTAACCATTTCCCCTTGGATTATGGGGGCTTCATTCTGCTCCCCCTCCCTGTCTTCCAGCTGAGGGGGCTGGGAACCCAGAGAACAACTGGTCTTACTATTAAAGACTGAGGCAAAGAAGGCATTAAGTACCTCAGCCTTTTCCTCATCCTTTGTTACTATGTTTCCCCGCTGTATCCAATAAAGGATGGAGATTCTTCTTAGCCCTCCTTTTGTTGCTTATGTATTTATAGAAACATTTTTTACTGTCTTTTATGGAAGTAGCCAGATTAAGTTCTAGATGGGCTTTGGCCCTTCTAGTTTTCTTCCTGCATAACCTCACAACATCCTTGTAGTCCTCCTGAGTTGCCTGCCCCTTCTTCCAAAAGTCATGAACTCTCCTTTTTTTCCTGAGTTCCAGCCAAAGCTCTCTGTTCAGCCAAGCCGGTCTTCTCCTCCCCAGCTCGTCTTTTGGCACACGGGGACAGCCTGCTCCTGCGCCTTTAAGATTTCTTCCTTGAAGCACATCCAGCCTTACTGGACTCCTTTGCCCTTCAGGACTGCCTCCCAAGAGACTCTGTCAACCAGGCTCCTAAACAGGCCAAAGTCTGCCCTCTGGAAGTCCAAGGTGGCAGTTCTGCTGACCCCCCTCCTTACTTCTCCAAGAATCGAAAACTCTATCACTTCATGATTGCTATGCCCAAGATGGCCTCTAATGGCCACATCACCCTTCTCTGTTCACAAACAACAGGTCCAGCGGGGCACCTGCCCTAGTTGGCTCACTCACCAGCTCTGTCAGGAAGTTGTCTTCCACACACTCCAGGAACCTCCTAGACTGTTCCCTCTCTGCTGTATTGTATTTCCAGCAGACATCTAGTAAGTTGAAGTCCCCCATGAGAATTCCTGCCCCTTCTCCCCCCGGCATATCTCCTACAGTGAGGATAAGTGCAAATGAGAGTTGCAGGACCATTAGATGTTTCAAACTTTTTTGATTTGTTTGAATTTTCCTACTGGAAATTTTCCTACTAGTGGCGTGGACCTTTTGAGAAATGCCACGTATTTATTTCTGTACAGTATATGAGAACCTGCCTTTCCCAGTTAACTTTCACAAACTCCTTTGTAAGTAATGCACAACGTGTACTATGCTGCTCTGTGCTGGCTCCTGTCTAGATTTGTGTTTTGTGGCTATTTTAGATGTCATACAGAAAAAAATCTATAGCAAAATAAAAATCTGATAAAAATTGTTATGTAGTTTAGAGTTTCAACAGTCAGGAAACAGAAAAGCTTTATTTTTCCACATGCACTGGGTATACTGTCTTTCAAGGCTCCAAAAATCAGCTTGACTTGTAGAATTCTGCTGATTAAATGATGTTTTCCTCACAAAACATCTTAACGGGTTTGATCAAACTAAGTTCTGTTTTAATAAATATTGTCAGTTATGAGGAGCCTGGAAGTGAAACTGCAATTCAAAACCACCTGGAGAGAAAAAACCACAAGCAAAACAGGAGTCTATTATAAATGGCATTCTCTGTGGAGAGTAAGCATAAATTTTCAATATGACCTGTTAAAAATTTTCCTCATCTCATGTTTACTAAAAACAATGCCTTTAGTAGATGATTTTGAGCAAAATTCAGTTACTTTACAATAAGCTAATTTTACAATTACTAATACTAAATGCTGTGACCCAGTGACCCAGTTAAGTAAGTTTTACAAAGTGTTTTAGCTATGATTATATTTCTATGAACTGAAATAATCTAAACCAGTTGGCCCATAATATTTTGCAGGGAACAGATGTTTAATTGCATTTATTTCACAAAATGAAAGCTCTTAAAAGTATATAAAATCAAAATTCTGTTGAAACCCACAGAGGTTAAATAGAGGAGGTAGGTTCTTAAAAACTGGCAGTGCCTTTTTAGAGCAAATTATTTAACTTTTCTAGTTGATGAAGCATCAGACATTTTGTTCATTTGATCCTTTTACAGTTTTTTCCCCCCTTCCTATTTGAGTTTGACTGGTAGCAGCAGTATTCAAGTGAGTAGCTTCTCTTCATTATAATAAATGCTACTGATAAGTAATAAAATGTAAGGCCATTTAATTGGAGCATGCAGAAGTGATTTCCACAGAGTTATAATGGCAGAGCCCAGAGTGGAACCATGAAGCCGCATATAACTGGCCCCTAGGGAGTACCAGGCACCAGGAGCACCAGGAGCAGGGTGTGCAAACACCTCTCAGGCGTCTGGCAGTAGACAAAACCAATGAGCAAGATTCACAGGGAGAAACCGCACCAGTACCACATACTAAAAGCTGCAACAGGAAGTGGCGAGTGCTAGTACTGCTGAGAGGCACCGAGGCACCCATCTGCTGCCCTGGTATATAGTCAAGCTCCTGCTTGCCGGGAGCCAAGATCTGGGATGTCACAGGGAGACTGCCACAACTGTTTAAAAGCAGACTGCTATCCCCTGCTTCTTTTCCATGTGGGCACCAATGACACAGTTGAGCAAAACCTGGGCAAGACCAAGTAGGACTTCAGAGCCCTGGGGGCCAAAGTGAAAGGGACAGGGGCACAAGTGATCTCCTTCTCTGTGTTGCCAGTCAGGGATAGGGGTGCAGGCAGAAGTTGACACATCATACAGATCAATACCTGGCTTTGTGGCTGGTATTGTCACCAGGGCTTTGGTTTCTATGATCGTGGGATGTTCTTCGACAAATACAGCCTACTGGGGAGAGATGGGATCCACCTATCTAGAAGAGGCAGGAGAATCTTCGGTAGCAGATTGGCTGACTTAGCGAATCGTGTTTTAAACTAATGAACTTGGGGGGTAGAATCATACAATCATAGAATCATAGAATGCTTTGGGTTGGAAGGGACCTTTAGAGGTCATCCAGTCCAACCCCCCTGCAGTGAGCAGGGACATCTTCAACTAGATCAGGTTGCTCAGAGCCCTGTCCAACCTGACCTTGAATGTTTCCAGGGATGGGGCCTCCACTACCTCTCTGGGCAACCAGTTCCAGTGCTTCACCACCCTCCTTGTAAAAAATTTCTTCCTTATATCTAGCCTAAATCTCCCCTCCTTTAGTTTAAAACCATTACCCCTTGTCCTGTCACAACAGGCCTTGCTAAAAAGACTGTCCCTATCTTTCCTATAGGCCCCCTTGAAGTACTGAAAGGCCGCAATAAGGTCTCCCCGCAGCCTTCTCTTCTCCAGGCTGAACAGCCCCAACTCTCTCAGCCTGTCCTCGTAGGAGAGGTGCTCCAGCCCTCAGATCATTTTTGTGGCCCTCTTCTGGACCCGCTCCAACAGCTCCATGTCCTTCTTGTGCTGAGGGCTCCAGAGCTGGACGCAGTACTCCAGGTGGGGTCTCACCAGAGCCGAGTAGAGGGGCAGAATCACCTCCCTCGACCTGCTGGCCACGCTTCTTTTGATGCAGCCCAGGATACGGTTGGCCTTCTGGGCTGCAAGCGCACACTGCTGGCTCATGTCCAGCTTTTCATCCACCAGTACCCCCAAGTCCTTCTCCGCAGGGCTGCTCTCAATCCCCTCATCTCCCAGCCTGTATTGATATCGGGGGTTGCCCCGACCCAGGTGCAGGACCTTGCACTTGGCCTTGTTGAACCTCATGAGGTTTGCACAGGCCCACCTCTCCAGCCTGTCCAGGTCCCTTTGGATGACATCCCGTCCCTCAGGCGTGTCAACTGCACCACTCAGCTTGGTGTCATCTGCAAACTTGCTGAGGGTGCACTCGATCTCGCTGTCTATGTCACTGATGAAAATATTAAACAGCACTGGTCCCAGTACGGACCCCTGAGGAACACCACTTGTTACCAGTCTCCATTTGGACATCGAGCTGTTGACCACTACCTTCTGGATGCGACCATCCAACCAGTTGCTTATCCACCGAACAGTCCACCCATCAAATCCATATCTCCCCAATTTAGAGAGAAGGATGTTGTGGGGGACCGTGTCGAAGGCTTTTGGAAGTCCAGATAGATGACATCCATTGCTTTTCCCTTGTCCACTGATGCAGTTACTCCATCATAGAAAGCCACCAGGTTAGTCAGGCAGGACTTGCCCTTGGTGAAGCCATGCTGGCTGTCTTGAATCACCTCCCTGTCCTCCATGTGCTTTAACATGGGGTAGGGTCCACAGCTGCAACACCTGTATATCCATAAGCAACAGGGTGGATGAGCGCACCTACCAGAATAGTGAGGAATGCTCCCCAACCCTTTCCAAAGGCAAGTACACACGCAGTCTGGGGAACAACAGGAGGAACTGGAACTCTGTGCCCAGTCTGAGAGTTAGGATGTCATAGGAATCACAGAAACTTGGTGGGAAAATTCACATGACTAGAAGACCACAATGGATGGCTGCAAACTCTTTCTGAAAGATAGGAAGGAAAGAAGAAGTGGAATTGCACTTCATGTAAAAGAAATTTGAGTGAGGTGAGCTATGCAGTACAATCTCCAGTTCTGGTCCCCGCAATTCAAAAAAGCCATGGACAGACTGGAGACGGCCCACAGGAGGGATATGAAGATGATCAAAGGTCTGGAGAACCTGCCCTATGAGGAAAGACTGAAGCAGTTAGGTTTTTTCTCTCCGGAGAAGAGAAGGCTCAGGGGGGACTCCATCAGAGTATTCCAGTACTTAAAGCTCTCCTACAAGGAGGACAGAGGCTCTCTCTTCACAAGGAGCCAGATGGAGAAGACAGGGGGCAATAGGTGCAAGCTGCACCAGGAGAGGTTTCATCTCAACAGAAGAAAGACATTTTTTACAGTGAGATCAATCAATCACTGGAACAACCTCCCCAGGGACATGGTAGAATCCCCATTGCTGGAGGTTTTGAAGATGTGACTGGACAGGGTGCTAGATAATCTCATCTAGGCTCCCTTTCCCACAAAAGGTTGGACCAATGATCTTTCAAGGTTCCTTCCAACCTGGGCTATTCTATGATTCCATGAAAGGGGAATAATAAACGAAGAATGCCAATTTCCAACGCCAGGCTTAAAATGAGGACTATACACCACTACTTGCTCAGACAGTTGTAATATAAATGATGGTATTATAATACCATTTATACTCCAGACATTCCAAACTTGCTGGGTTTGTAAATGTGAAAGATACAGTCTGATTACTCAGAAGATGGAAATCTACACTTCAGAGAACAAACACAGCCTGTGCAGCCAGGCGTGAAATTCCTCGTCCGACCGCAGCGCCCCAGTGCTCTTGCCACATGCCCTGGCATCGGCGATTCTTCTCCGAGCAAGTGGCTTTTGTGGGCAGGAGCCGTGTTATGCCATGTCAGCATGTTATATCATGGTATCTGCTACTTTTATACAGATGTTATAGTTACTCTTAAATCAAAGGCTGCTGAATTGAAAATGCTTTAAGGTGCCAGAGGTTATTTGTGGTTAGAATTCTTACTTCAAGAGGCTAATGAATACATCCAGGGGCACTGGCAATAATACCACAATTTCCTGGAGTAGCACTGGCTGCTTGGATTGAAATTACACAAGTTATAAAAAGGTCATCAATCTGTCCCTGGTCTTCTGCATCAGTGAGCAAGTTGCTGCCAGGCTGGACCCATGACTGCAACATCCATTTTGACAGAACATAATACTGTGATGTGCAGGTAAAAACTTTTTTAGGATTGGACACTGACACTGTTACTAAAATGGCAGGTAAACTTGATAAAGGAAATGACATTCTAAAAACCCATGTTTGTACATAAAAGACCCCTCTGGTCTATTCCAAAAAGCATTCGGTCCCAGCAATTTTATGATTCTTCTTTTTTAAGCCAGCAAATCCACCCCCTGTCAGCACTCCTAAGTGGAGCATCATTACTCTTTTATGTCAGAACAATACTTAAAGGCCTCTGAAAATAACTTGGATAGTGCTTTAGTCACGACAGTGAGTTAACTTGTTAGGACATTGTCAGGCGTAGGCAACCAACCACAATTCACACAAACTAAAAGATCTCTTATTTGGGAAAAAACATTTTATTTTTCAAAACTTCAGATTCAGTAAGAGAGCAGACTCACAGTCTGAAATGAAATTAGGATGTATATCATCATCCTTTTCCAACAGCACTCAGGAAACCGCAGTAAAGAAGCACAATCAAGTGGTATTTCATCGGATACACCAAATTGCCCTCAAGCAAGGCCTTCTAATGATGCCAGTGGAAGATGCATGTCCCGCTTAGTCTTTATGTGGCAAACAAAACTACATGAGCTGTGTATAGCTTGAAGGATGCACATGTCCTACAGATAATATGAAGTTTAATTCATTGTAGGTGCCCAGGAAAAGTATTCAGTAGTTCAAAAGACACATTCTGCTGCTATGTGTTTGCACCTGCCACACCACCACTGTGTGTCCAGTCAGGAGGAGAGGGGAAGGGTGAGCACATACCACCCGAACACACCTGAGGGCCCGTAACTGAGCCAAGGGCACACCTCCCTCCCACATCCTTTCCAACAGCCTCTGCTTACAATATCTGCTAACAGCCCCATGAGCAGCGGGTAACACAGCATCCTCTCTGAAGGGACAGGCTTCACAAGAGGAGAAGATGGCTGTGTAGATTGGGCTCTCTTGCACCTGGTCTGGCTGGGGCATCTGACGCTCTTTGGTTGGACTGACCCCATGTTCCTGCAAGGCCGTTCCAGATCCATCAAGAGGACATGCACCCCTCAGAGCTGTCTGTTTAAAAGTAACTACCAGGCTTTACACAAATCTGAATACCAAAAGTGTTGAAGCTTTGACATGAACAATACTTAGTTAGCCATAAAGCACCCAACCAACACTATTTGGAAACAAGTGGGAAGTCCTCCTTTGGTTTTGCTTGGTTTCAGCAACCCACAGGAGAGTTGGAAACCCTGAGGGTCCCTGCCTACAGAGCCCATGGCCAGGATGTGAAGGATTCAGGTAATTTCAAATTAGGCAATGAAATAGAAAGTAGAACTTAAATCGTGATTGTGAATTGTGACTCTTCACATGTTCTGTCACAAACAAATCCATGAGGACCCACTGGGACCATACAGTGCTTCCAGGCCATGGTCTTTTAAGGTTTTGGGTACTTGGTTGGATTTTGGGCTTAGATTGGGGAGGGAAGAGGTTACTAAGGCCATGTTTCTAAATCCATCACTTCTAAAAAGCAAGGTTCTGATGTTACAAAGAAGCGTAATTACCTGTACCCTTGCCATTGCTCTTTTTCTTAATTAGGACCTTTGAGGATAAATTCACTTGCCCATCTCTGGCATGTGAAAACTGAACTGCAGGATTAACCAGAAATATCCTATTACTTTCATCTCTGTATCAATCGTCCTGTAGTTAAGACCTGTAAGGGACTACTTAAATGAAAGCTTTTTAATCATACATTTAGTACCTGGGTTATTGAAGTAGGAGAGCTTCTCGTTTTGTACAATTTTAAATCCCAGTAAATTTTTTTAAGACACCTGAAATTATTAACAGGATCAAGAAAGGGTATGTGTATATGGGGAGTGGGGTGGGGGCTGAGCGAGTGTGAGAGGGTTGAATTATTTTAAAGAGGCATGAAGTACAGCCAGAAGTATGATCTGTAGTGTTTTATAGCAACACAAATAATGTCCTTTTGTATTGCAGGCACATTTAATTAACTGTGCGTGAATTGTACAAGTGCAGAAATATTAAACCAGAGCATTGTCTACTGGAAAATTGTAATTCAAGTGATTTCCATAGTACTTCAGTTGCAGGAAAAGGTCTCCAAAGCCCCTGTGCTCTTGACAAGGAGTTGAATAGCTCTTAGCACTGCTAACAAATGGCAGAGGCCTCAGGAGAGTGTAAGTGGCAGATCTGCCTTGGAGACTCTCCCGTGTTGCTTTGCTGGCTCTGCAGAGTTTCCTTCTCCTGCACAGTGGCACAATCTGACAGGCCCACCACATGCCCTTGGTGTTTCTCTTACATTCCTGGGGCCCGAAGGCAGGTGGTTATGCGAAAATCTTAGCTGCTATTACTGTAAAAGAAACTTCTACTCCTTTTTTTTCTTTTTTTTTTCCTTCTTCAGTACAGAAATGCAGCCTGAGAGCATCTCCAAGATCTTTCTTTTAAAGAAATATCCTGGGGTTTTTCGAAGGTGCATGAACACTGATATCACATTACACTACTGTGATAACATGCAGGCTAAAGGTGCATTTGCTCTGAGGAGTGCTTAAAAAGCTCCTCCTTCTCTCAGTTAAACATAAACAAAGATCTCAGGTCATTTGAGTCCTAGTCCCTGACGTTTAAACACGTGGGTAGTAGCACAGCTTTGGAGCAATGATACTGAAGACAAAGAATGAGGCTCTTGGAGGAGAGACAGAGCGGGTTTCCTACTGCAGAAAGGCCAATATTGGTTAAAAATCTATGTATTTTCTTTGTAAACTCCTTAGCATCAGGGAGACAAGAATATGCACCAAGCCTGTCTGTGTCTTCCTCTAAACTTGCTAAGTCCCACGGATGCAGGAGGGAGCGGAAGATATTGCTGAGGCTCTTTGCAGAAAGGAGCCTGATGCTCCTCAGCTGGTGCCCTCTGTTCAATTTCTTTCCCTACAAAGGCAGCAGAGAGCCTGCAGTACAATCCCGCAGTCAGTGTCCTGCGGTCGCCATCACAAGGTAACTTCTGCAGAGATTCAGACTACAGGTCATTTGCTATGAAGATTTTTCTTCACACTGAAAAATTGAATTAAGTATATGATGATTAGTAAGACAGTACTTTGTCTGCGTTAGAGGCAAACCCTGGGCAATCAACCTAGCTTCTCCAGCATCATTTTGTCAATGCTCTTATTTTAGCAAGAGAGCTATGAAGATTAATTAATTGTAGATTGCTTGGGATGAAAGGTATTAGGTAAATGTTAGATACTGTTATGAAGAGCATTTGAGAAAAAGAAGTTTCTCTGCAGATGAAGTGAGGTTTATCTGCTTTCATTTGTGCCCATGCAATTCTGGTAAATGTGAGAAATCTTTGTTAAAAGCCACCTCCAACCAAGCTGCTAATGCCTGCAGTGCAATACCACAGTCGTCATTCAGTAATGAAACCCACCTTTATCTTGACAGCTTTCATTTTAAAACAGCGTGGCAACCACTGCTGTTTGTCTACAGGAGGAAGGATGTGCTAAGTAATGACTAATTCATGGGTGTAAATATGAAGGGAATAAATTGCGCTTTAAAATATTTATAAAATGCTACTAGAGGTCTATTACGAATTTTCAGAGCAAAACACCTAGCAAGTTATACTCACACTAAAAGTGGATGAAAAATAAATTCTACTACGTATATATAAAAAAATATATGTAAACCATACACGCACTACTTTTTTAAAACCGGGAAATTTTGAAAATTAAAATTATTTGCATAAGTGATTTAAAAAGAAATATATGACACACAACAGGAGTACTGGGTCTGGTAGCAGTATCGCTCCATATACTTACAATTTAATAACCAATCCTGAGCTTATTCCAGTATTATTTTAGCAGAAAGATTTTAAGAAAGTTAACATGGGAACTGCCAGAGTAGGTTTTCAGGTGGAATCTGAGACCTGAGACAGACGGCAGAGCAAGACTGAAAGTTGCATTTCTTTTGAGTAATCCACCTACAACCCAAGCTATGAAATCCCTGTTTCCCAAACCACATTCTGTTTCCCTCTGCTAACGGGCTCCCAGTGGGTGAGGGGCATTTACACTACACACGGGATATTTTTCACAATTCAAAAAGCAGATGCTTGACATACAAATGACCTCCAATATGGTAAGCATGAACATTCACATGTTACTGCAGCAGAGCAGTTCTTGCAAAAAGTTGGGTGTGAAAGTAACCAAGAACGATCCTCCTCTGCCACGGCTGAGCTGAATTTGGGCTAATGGGTCTGCTAGTACTGCTAACTGGAGAGTTCACTCTCTTCTCTCTTCTTTAAAAGCAAAAAGTCATTTGGGATTATATCCTCTTGGAATTTTTGTGGGCTAAAAGGATCGTGATTGCAGTCCCGTAGCATGAGAAACTACTCTTGTCCAAATATGAGGTGGGCTAACTGTTACTCACTACCAGCTGTCCAGGCTGTTGCCAAAGGACAGATTTTGTTGGTGGTGCTGGTTTCAGACTGGACTGTGCCTGAATACTCGTGTCTCACAGCACGCAGCGAGAAGCCACTGTGACCAGCATACTTCCCTACACACAGCCTTACAGTCTTCTGGAGTTAATGAACAATGAAATAATAGTGGAATAGAGAGGAAGAGAAGGCCCACCCTTTGGGAATACTTCTGATACTCCTTGTGATGGACAGCATCTGCTTTATCTGCTCACAGTTTATTGTGCACTTCGTGCACGATAATTAGGTGTGGTTGGGTAGCAAAGAAGGTGGCTGCTGTTGACCTGGGAGAGGGAGAAGCAATCCTCCTGTGAAAGAAGGGTCATCTCTATGGAGAGGCAGGAAAACAAGAGTGACAACCTGTCCTTGGAGACACTGGGAGACTCCCGAGGAAAACGGGGGGGAGTGACACTGCCAGGCCTTGGAGATGACAATGTCCCCAGGCTGCCGGGGGCTGGCAGAACTCAGAAAGTCACCAAAAACAGCTGGACCAAGCAAGACTGGAGGCAAGGACTCATCTGCAAGGAGCATTGAACAAGGGGATGTATCTATTCATGCCCTATTGTTCAAACTTCTCTCAAATGGCGTCGTTCCTAGTTTGTGTTCTAACAAACCTAATTTAGTGATCCAACACCCTTCAAACGGCTCATTCTAACAAAAGTTGTGGGCAGCACACTGTCAAACCAATGGCCTTGTTGGGCACTGCCAGCTCGTTCAGTGTGACCTGAATTCACCAAGCACCTGCCAAACCCAAGATGAAGAATGAGCTGGTAGAATACAATGCATGGATCACCATAACAACCTGAGATATTCTGTCTTTAATCTAATGCTGTGAGCAAGCATGCAAAGAGATTGATTGCCCATCAATACTTGGTGGTCAGCAACACAACTTCAGATTTTTTTTTCATGACTGGGAATTACAAAGAATTTTGTCTGAGAGCAAGAAACAGTACTTGCCCTGCAGGAGATAATATTTTGTATTTTAGACCATATGTCTCCTAAACAAAATATAGCCATGATTAGAAATTAAGATCCACTCCACCAGAATTCCATGCTCAAAAATAGTCAGTGTCTTGTCAGTAGCTGGGAAAAAACAAACAGCTTCAACTTTTATAAGTGGTAACAAATTTTTCTTCTGGATTTACATGACACAGTTTCATGAACTTCCTTTAGAGTTTGTTTTGGGTCTTGTTTTCTTGTTTATACAGTGAGAAGACAATGGAAAGCTTGAAAAACATAGTGACTTATACAGATTAGTCAATACACCAGATATTGCTGGTTTGTCTGGAGGGTTTGTGATGTTGTTCAAATTCATAATGAAATTTTAACTGTTACACCCCAGACAGGATTTTTACCCTCTTTGTATTCTCTGGAACTGAGAAAAAAAGAAAAGTTTTAGCAAAGGCTTCCTGCAAGTTTGGAAACGTAACAGATTCTGCTGAAAAACCTCTAAATTAGATTAACTGGGGCGGGGGAGGAGGGGAGGGACGGGGATTCTTCATGAGTATTTCACCTGGTTCTTGTTAGCAGAATGCAGGGAATTGCAACAAATCAAAGAAGTTTTTGCTCTTTGGGTGATCTGGAAGATCATTTCCATTTAACAATGTCAGTATCATTGCCAACTTCTGCCCATCAATTTATTTTTTCAGCAAGCTGTTTCATGAATAGAAGGACTAATGAAATCTGGTCTCCTTTGAATTTGTGTGCTGTGCGCTTATACATCTTCACTGCAATGATGACGACGGCACACCCAAGTACCAGTTATTCCCACACAATGCTCCCAGCTCCCCATCAGATACAGCGTGAGCCCCTGCCATGGTACCCTTAGATCCTCCTTGTGTTTGCAGTCTCAGCGTTCCTCCCCTGAAAAGGCTCCATAAATAACACAGAAGACCTTCATTGCTCTTCCGCAGCCTCTAATTACTACTCAGGCTCTGGTGTTGTGGCAGGTTTTGTGCCAGCAGGCCAAACAGGACCCGCATCACTGACAGGATTTTTCTTAGCGGAAAGCACTAATTTGGGTCTGCCCTCATGGAAGTTGAAAATGCAGGAAAGATGGACACATTGCAGTTTATTAGTACAGGACTAGTCCCACTGGATTACACAAATTTTGTTTTCTTGGGAAACCATGAAAAAAAATTGAGAGACACAACCCAAACACTTCATGTATTATGATATCATTTAAAAATGGAACATCTCCTAGAACAACAGGGATGGCTTTTGGGACCCAAGGGAAGGAGAAAAAGCCCTTTGCTGTCTCTGTCAAAATGACTGCAGGGATACTGGAACAGAAGCCTGAATCTGGGTTTTCCAACTGGTGAGCTGTGGGAAGCCTCTCTAATGCTATACAGACGCTCCAATTTAAGCAGGAGTACAGTCCTAAATTAGGAGGTTTGACAATAAATTCAGCTGTCATATATCTGCTACTGAAAGAAGAACCATTTTTAAGATACATATTATTAACTTAAATGCTACATGAATCCTTCAAAAGCTAAGACTCTGCGTGGATTCCTGAAGTGGGAGTGCTTTCAGCCTATGCTTAATACATGTCTTATTAACTTAAAGCCTCATGATTGCCTTCAATGTGATTATGACCCAAAATCAGCCTCCATTGTATTTGTCAAAGTTGTTAGACTCTTTATGTGGCAGAATAACTGAAAGCCTGACTGTTTTTCAGAAGGTAAACACATGAGTCTCTGACTCGGCTTACTTGAGCCTTGAGGCCTGGACTCCCCAGGGACTCACTCCACAAAACCAGGACCACACAGCATCCCACATTGCACATTAACAAACACACACGTGCATACAAAAAACTTGACCAGAGTCACGGTTTCTGCTTGCTACCCAGAAGCAGAAAACTGTCCATTAAGAGATGGGGAATACCTGCTGACAGGTTTTTCTTCCTGGGCCCTTCCAAAGTGCACAGGGGACAGTGACCGTTTGGATCCCCTGCTATTGGTGAAATCACCACTGGGTTCAGAGCATAGCAAGCTAATATCCCAAGCCTGAATGGGAGTAGATGGGCATGTACAGCACAAAGTGTTACTGGGCTGCCCCAGGGGGTAGATAACCCCATGAGGTTATCTACCCTCAACTGGCAATGGTTAGAGCCACGAACCAGTTGCTGTGGAGTGCACCATGGCCATGGCCATGGCTTAGCCAAGCAGTCAGAACAGCAGAGACTTGCTGGTTCAAGAACACCGTCCTTCCCACAGTCCAGATCAAATAAGAGAGTATGTCACCTATTAATTATATGAACAAGTACTATCAGACTATATTTAACACAAACACAGCATCCGACAACTGCTACTAGCCATCAAGATAAAAGTTCTCTTTATTTATGGCTTTCCTTTCTGTAAACATTTAATTGCTTGCACATCAAGCAATTTTGAAAATACAAAATTTTATATATAAGGTCTTTTAAGTATTTATAAAAGGTCTCCTCTATCAGGACTTACAGGATGCCTTGAAACAATTCAGAGTCACAATATGAAACAGAGCTAGAAAATAGTCACGATGACAAAGATACCTGATATCTAGCAACAACTATGACAATGGCAATTCTTTGAAAACAGTGTGTGTAGGTGTATCTATGTCATAGTTTTAAATGGGAGCGCTCAAAGGTAGCAAACATCTCAGTAAGAAACAAAGCTGAACTGTGAGAGCTCTTGAGTTTGTACAGCCCTTAGCACAATGAGGCTGAACCTGGTTGTGCTCCTTTTTCACCACTGCAATATGGGTGCAGGGCAATAACAGATAATCAGATCTTTTCAGAACATTCAAGCCCTGGCTTTGGGGAGGTCACTTGAAGTATCAGACCTGTTGTCAGACGACACATCCAGCTAACCCATTTTTCTGTTTTCACTGGTGATCAGCAGCAGAGGATGAGGAAAAAGCACAGAAATAGAGCAAAACAGAGTGAAACCTCCCCTCTTGCCAAGGCTCTTCAGCCTCAAAAGCATGGTGGTTTGGGGGCTTCTGAGCCCAAGGTGCTTTCTGTGTGCAAAGTAGCTGTCGGTGGCTTTCTCCTCTGTGGACCCCTCCAGTCTTTGCTTATGCCCACAGAATCTTTTAGCACCCATCACAGCAGTGCCACACTTTAGCCCCTCTTTTTTTTTTGCTCCATACCCACATTTTTGCATTTCTGAAGATCTTGCCCTATCAGCATGACTTGACGAGGCAAACACACGCGATCAGGTTCAACAGAAGATTGCTGAAAGCGGAGGCAGGCTGGCAGCCACTGTGCAAGCCCACCCGGGCCACCATGCTCTGCCCTGGCTGTCAACTGCGCAAACATGGTGCTGCTTCACCAGTCACCCTGCCCACTGCTGCCCAGCCCCAGAGCTTGCCCTTCCCCAGCCCTGCTGCCTCCCCGTCTCTCTGCTTCCCACCTTTCAGGAGTGGGTGTATTTTTCTGGCATTCAAGTTAGCCCATATGCCTCAGTTTGGAGCACATTATGAGGTTGGTTCCTCAGAAAGTAGTTTTGGAAAACAAATCCTTGAGCAGTATCCCAAATGAGTAGCTAAACTGCCTTTAGGCATTTCCAAAGATCACAGATGCAGATGCAAAGATCTCCACGATGCAGAATTATTTGATTTATACAGTCAGCTCCTACTTAACATTTTGATCCCCATGCACTGTTTCTTCTCTTCTCCTAGAAAAGATGCTTGGCTCCCAGTCAGTTGGAGTGAGTCCAATATAAAGACCAAGCTTTAATGACCAGGAAAGCCTTCTGATAGAGAGAGGGTGGGTGGTCTCCCGGACTTTCTTTTTTCCTTTCTCTTCTTCGGTTCTCTTGGTGTGAAGGCATATGTGTGTCATGGAGGGGTGCTGAGTGCAAGGGATGAGTCATTCGCTTTCCTCGCTGTGCCCTGTTCTGTGCAGATTTCAGGCATAGAGAAGAAAAACAGACCTTTACGTTGGAAATGGCCTGGGAACCAGCCAGCCTAAGCAGAACCACACAAATCATCTGGATACACAGAGCCTGTTGTGGAGAAATGTATTTTTTGCAGGTCCCGAGTTCTTTATTGACTTGTACACATTGACGTTCATCAGCAATTGACTCTGAAAGTTTTATTGTAAGCCTCTGCCTCCAAGAAAAATTATTTGTAAAGGCAATTGAATTCAGACTCGGCCTCATATTCCTTTTTAATACATTTTCCATTACATTGATTGATTTTCATTTTTCAACAATAATGCACACTGCACAATTACCTACACGCTTGCAAATCGCTTGGTTCCCAGCTGAACCCGAGGGGATCCATCAGCAATTTACCTCTATTGCCACTAGAGGTCAGCCACTATCCTGACAACATAGTGTAAAGGCAGAGTAAAATCCATGGTTACATCCTCCGAGATTACATCTTCCGATAAACCAAATTAAGGCTAAGAGAAGACTTGAGATCTTAGTTTACCTGAGGTGGAGCTCAGCCTAGGAACAAACACAGGATTATTTGTTTTCCTGCTGGGTAGTCAATCCTGGTTTTACTACTTTCTTCTGTCTGTATATCTGTAATTCTGTTAAATTAATTGATAACATCAGGAAAATATTTAGATGAAGATTCAGACTAGCTAGTCTGCTTGCCTAGATAATGGGATAAGAAAAGAATAAACATGGCAAAAATGCTAGAGGGTGAACGGTTTTCAGTGAAGTTCAATTCAGCATTTGATGAAGCAAAGCAGGAGAGTCCTGCAAGTATGCTGAAAACGGTTCCTTAGTTACAAGTTACACTGTAAATACATAATTTTGTGAAGAAAACAGGAGTCATTTAATGAACTGATACCACTTGCCTTATATGAACAACAGGGTTAAAAGAAAATCCTTTCCGTGGGAAAAAAAACCAAAACGCATTCATCTGTTCAATCTCTCTGATCCACCGATCCAGGAAATTATCAGCCTGACCCAGCTTTGCCAATTTGTGCAGAGCTTCTTCTCTGTGCTCCAGCACGAAATGCTCCTGTGAGAACTGAGACCACAGCCCAGCGCAGCACATTGTGTGTTGCCATGGGTCAGTGACTGGCTTTTTTTTTTTGGAAATCAATACTGTCAAGAAGCTGCATGTTTTATTTTGCTGCTGCACAATCATCAAAGCCTTAGACTAGAACAACATGCGTAGTGACACCGTAAAATACAAATGTGACCTATAATGTAGTTAGTGGGAAGTGCAGCAATGCCTGGAGTGAGGTTGTGGTGAGGCCACTGGACTTCTTGCCCCGCGCATCTGTAACTGCTTCATGGCTGCCCTTGCCCCTGTGCGGGTCAGTGGCCAGGCAACATTTCCCTCCACTTGTCGCACATCTCAGGAGGATCTGAGCAAAATTCACAGAGACCTTCTTCACTCTTAGCATCATATTATATCTAAAAGGAGCATTTCCCTATGATCCTGGAAGCAGGGGAGGGAAGAAGAAAAGAAAAGAGGTGACATCCAGTGATTTCCCCCTCTTCAGCCCCTACAGGAATAAGGAAAAAGTGATGATATAAAAAAATCTGCCCTGACAGGAGCCAAGAGTCAGAAGACACAGTCATGGTGTTGCCTCTATATAGATAATGACATGATGGGACTCCATACTAAGGCATAAGTGACCAGTCCTAAATATGATTCCAACTATTAGGATCAAGTGTTTGAAACGCTGCAAGTGTATGTCATGATGTAAAGGGGCTTTTGGGGACAACGGTTGTCTCATTGTCCAACAGGAGAAATCCATAACCCTGAATTCTGCTGCTTCACCACTACTTTGCCATGTGGGAAAATGCATTTTGGCAACTTCACTGGACACATCAATGTCTCCTTCACTGGGGACAAGAGAGGCACTGAAGGTTGCTTTCCGGTTCTACACATCAGAGAAATGAAGTTTGACAAAGATGAAACACACAGACAAGGGCAAAACAAAGCACCTGAGCAGCAAACCTCTTCTTATAATAATAGTTTCCACAATTAAGTTTTCAGCAGCAATTACAAATTCACAGACATTTGATATCAATATACCCAACCGTAGTCATCCAGAGTGGAGGTACACCAAACAGTGCAAGATTCTCCAACAGCATTTGTCTTCAATGGCTTACAAATGCATTTAAACTTGGCTACAGTTAAAGTACCGATCTCTGAAACCTCATAACAGTTTGTGGTCTTTTGTGGTATTGGACATTCATGTCTAATCTGAATTAGCAAAACATGACCAAGTCAGGGTCCTGAAATGAAATACCCTGAAACCCTGTGAACAGTGGGGGCATGGAAGCATAGATCTAAAAGATGGAAAAAAAGCCAAACTTATATTCAGTTTTCACATTTGCCACTGACACTTTTGTGACCACAATTAACTCAGCAAAAATGGGATTAATTTGCCCTAAAATATTGGCTATCTGAATTTGAACCAGTGACTCCACAACCTCTTTATAATCAGCAGAGAAGAGAAGACATCTGCAGAACCTCTCTTCTAGGAAGACCTGAACCACTTTCAAGAGGTGCCTATTCCTTGTTGCTGATTAGAAAATAAGCCTTTAGTGAGTACTGCAGACTGAGGAAGTCTAACTTTGAGATATCTAATTAGGGCAGATGAATCCCAAACCTACTCTGCTTGGGCCTTTAATTTCTCATTTGCAAAATAATACAATGGGCCATAATAATAAAAGGAATGATAATGATGCTATTAATGCTGGGATGACAAAACTTAGCTCTCTATTCAACTGTAAAATGACCATATGATCCAGCAATGCGTGAAGTATTATAATATTTGATTTCATTGTTTTGCTAAGCAACAAAGAAACTAAAAGGCAGTTAAGTGCCAGTAAAAGAGAACAAATACGTGCTGCTGATACGGCCATTTGAAGCTGAGCTGACTAACACTGAGTACCATTTACCATCAGAAGGCCCTCCTCCAACAGAGGGCAAGTTTCGCTCTTTGACACTTGCTTAGATATAAGTGCCCAAATACAGTATTGATTTAAATGGGACTTCTCAGGTACTGGTGCTTCCAATTCAGTGTTGCCTTAAGTGCTCTGCTGGATTGTAACCTGATCATGGACATTCAAATTACTACACTTCCATGAGAATATAGGATCTGTCGCAGTGGGTCAGGCTGATGCTCCGGGTGGGTTTGTGTGCAATTATTATA
The DNA here is from genome assembly GCA_013401315.1 of Balaeniceps rex. Lineage (NCBI taxonomy): Eukaryota > Metazoa > Chordata > Aves > Pelecaniformes > Balaenicipitidae > Balaeniceps > Balaeniceps rex. Next base: position 187,289 of record VYZW01059756.1, read on the forward strand.
ATGCATAATAATATATAAAATATAAAAATATATAAATAATGCATAATAATAAATCAATTTTGAAATCAATCAAAGTCAGAAAGTCCAGCAAGGCAAACAATGAAAGCCCATGTCACATCCAGCTTTAAAACCAAAAAAAGGTGACAGAATGACAAACAGAAGAAAAATGAACAGGAGATGCTGCTTTGCAATTCAGTTCTTACTATGTGGCCTTTAACATACCATTTTACTTGAATACAATTAGCTGAGCAAATGTTTAAGATCAGAAGGGACCTCTGGCCTATCTAAATTGACCCCAGACATGTTACAGATCCTATATATACCACGCAGAGACCTCAACATTAAGCCCCAGGACTTGAGGCAGGCACACACATCTTTTTGTTCAGCTGATTGACCACTTGCCATAACTGGAGAACAGGCAACACCGTAGTGCCATCACATGTCTGCACCCATGGGAAGGAGCTGTAATGTGCTTGTAGTTCCCAGGGTCTTTGCCAATTGGAACTGGGGGAAAATCCTCACATCTAATGATCACGTGGACCTGGGGATTGATCAGTCACCTAAGGCAGGACCGTTGTGCCACTTCAGGTCACCATACATGATGAATTCAGTTGCACTGACACCTTTAACACTTCAGAGGAAGGAGGTTGAGGTACATGCTCAGAAAGCACACAACCAGCTGTGCGTTGAAGGCGGTGATGGCTGGCGGGGTCCATGGGGGATCCTTGCTAACTGCTCAACTGCTGCAGGCAATGGGCTAAACCCTTCTGTGTCACAGGGCTAATGCAGAGTGTGATTAATTGGGGATTACAGCTGGCAATGCAGTAACACCGTGCTTTTGTGGTCCATGAAGGGAGAGGACTTCACCAGGACAGGACAGACCTCCAGTCTATGCCATCCCCTCCTGCTCCTTCTCTTCCCTACACATTCCCACTTGTTAACAGGATCCAGATTTTCTCACAAAGATGGGTTAAAATACTTTACTTAAAGATACATATATTAGAAAGATACCTTATCTCATGCTAAATTATTCAGGTGTCGGTGAGTTGGCCCCTTCCCCAATCCAGCTATTCTGACATTTTATTTTACCTCTACTAAGCTGTTACATTGCTTTACTACACCTAAGCATTGAAAATCATACCTCATGTCCAAATTGAAGATGGCCAGATCCAACAACTATGTCACTTTGCTATCCTTTAGTCTGTAAGGTTGATCGTAACATCCCTATTCCACGTGTAAGTACATATACACAATACGGAGTAATCAACCTTCTATTATGTAAATCATTCCCTTTAAGCTTCGCAGGGTAAGGCTTGATTCCTAGCTTCTGCGTCATTGGGAAACACCTCAGCTGAAAGTCTCCCTAGCATCTCCATGCTGTTCCTGAAGTGAAGTCATCTAAACTAATTCCATGCAAGTTAACTCTGGGAGATGATACCTCTTGGTCAGCAACCTCAGAAAAGCTATTAGAGCAAGTAGACAATGGGAACTGGTTGCAGTTTCTGTGAACTGTCTGAAAACTGTTACATCTCACAAATTCTTCTTGAAAAAGATGCATGCAGATTCCTCTTCCGAGCATTGTGGTGTGTCTAAGCATGCACCCCTGAAAAAATGAAGTAAAAATCTGTTTTTTTAATGAAAAAATACCAGTAATTAAATACCAGGACAGATCCAGACTGATTTTTGCATAAATACAAACTGATAAGGAATGCGGTTCAGCAAAATCGAAGGATGGCTGATGCTTTCCCAGCTCTCCCAGAGTTTTTCCTGAAGTGTATTTTTACAAAGGTAGATTGCCAACATAAATATGATTGAGCCCAGCTTCTTCCACCTAAGCTGCACTCACACATTCGAATTATTTCTACAACTACTGCTACTTCAGAGTTTTTAGCTGCCCTCTCTTGTCTCTCCTTCCTTCCACCTAAGTCCTGCCACATAGTACTCTCTGTCCTCTTTCCCAAGGTTTTTTAATGAATCTCTCTCTCTGATACTCAATTTTCTAAATGATCCTGCCTTGACAGGTAGGTCCTTCATGTGAAAATTCTTGGACTAAAACATAGTATTTTTTTAAAAGCCTTAAATTTAATTCTCCTCTTCTATCCAGTGAAATCAGTTATTGGAACTCCCTTTAATGCTATGAATGCCTGTCTATACCTATAGTGTCATCTCCTGCTACAACTCCTCATGCTCCCCTTAGTCTAGCAGGTACCACTTTGTTTATTCTTCACACTCAGGTGGATACGCCTCATGTTTGCCTCTGGTCCTGCAACAATTCCCTGAGTCATAAGCTTAAAACTCCCTCATCCTCCTTTCCAAAAGCAGCAGAGACTACAGCTGTAGAAAGCTGCAACCCAGCCACAGAGACAACATCTCTAGAAGCTATTTGGTGGGCCAGCAGCTCTGCAATATGAGATCTTAAGCAAAAGCAGATTCTGTTTTTTGTTCAAGTTACGGTAATGACCTGCGTACTCCTAATGCAACTTTACAAGATAAAAAAGTCTCGCCATAACGTGCCATTGTCTTGATACATTCTTCCTTTGCTTTTCCTTCTTTCCTCCTCCCCTGCCCTGTCACTTATTAGCTCTTGAGCATGCAGGGACTGCAGGGCACCATGTGGAGTCAACAGCTACGGGCACCATACACAACCTCTTTTGAGGCTCCCAGCAACATGTTTTCCTCTCCTTGAGGCCAGTGTCCCTCATTGTCTCCCATAGCTATGCTGTTGGCCCTGCTGTTCCAGATCAACACATGACGCTCAAGGCAGGGCATCCAAAATACCTGGGATTAAATCCTGTGCTGGAAAATTCAACATCAACTTCTGTAGGAACAGGGATTCATTCTGTCATAGCCTTTGGATCCTTATGGACTTAATTACACATGTCTTTTAATTGTATATATTAGCTTAGTTTGATATCTCTGAAGTCAGGACAATTCTCCGCCTATCTTTTTTAAAAAATACCTTAGCAAGAGTAACTCTCCATTCAAAAGAACTATATTTTCAAAGGATTTTACAGGTGACCTTTGAGAGTCCTCTTTGGCATTGAAAGATGGCTACCCAAAATCCAAGAACAATGCAAACCATACATTGCACAGCCATTATTTTATCTTTATCTTATATTTTACTCCCTTTGTTTTCCTCCATTGCCCAAAACAAATCTCACAGCTAAGACTTTTGTCGTTACCTCTTTCCCAGTCCTGGCATGTACAGTATCTAATTTGTTTGTTGGCTTGAATAATTTACACATCTGCACAGCCAGGATCTAAGAACAAGGTGTTTATGTAAGGTCGCAGGCAGGAAAGAAGAAGATGAGACATCCTCTTTGATCCAACCACCTTTGTGTCTAGTGACTCATTGCCACGACTCTTTTGCTCTTGTTTGATTTCTTAAATTGTGTGCAAGGTTCAAAGCAGTGACAATCTTTCCAGAGCAGGGAGTCAGGAGCTCAGAGGCTTCAAAACTGTGTAAATATCTGTGTAGACATCATCAATATTTAGCAACCTAAAACCTCAGAACAAGCAGGTTTCAGACAAAAGCTAATGTTGTGACAATGGAGAAACAAAGGAAGCAAATCTTCTCTGGAGTTACTACCAGCACTCCTGAACCCAGCACCCGTTCCCTGCCATGGCACTGCAGCATCATTCAAACAGCAGAAGGCGAACGTAAAACTATCATCCATTTGTTTTTCAAGGAGGCTGGAAAGCTCAGAGCAAAGGCAAGGCAAGAGCAAGACTTCCAAAAGGGTCTTGGGATATAACCTCATCCGAGTCACCATCTGACAGTGTGCCATTGTGCTGACTCGGCCCCGTGGTTCCCCCGACTGTAGGCTGTGGGGCTGTATGTGCACATGAACAGGCGACTAGAACACATTTCTGCAAAAAATGGTGCAACAGCTGCTTAGACAACCCCCCAAAAATCCCATTCTGCCTCCTGACCCCTGGGGTTGAAGTGCACGGTTGCAAGCTTAAATGCACCCACCTTTTCCCATCGTCTGGTACATCTTGCTGGAGTGGTGGATGCCAGGTGGGGAGGAGGGCAGCTGGGGGACCTGCTGCAATGCCTGGTGGTGCGGTGCCCAGAGATCACCGGCACTGCCACAGTGCCACCACAGGCTGCTCTGTTGCTGCAAGCCCGTGGAGTCGCTTGCTTCTTGCAGGGATGTTTGAGCTCCCCCGCTACTTGCAGGGAACGGGGAGGGCAGCTACAGCAGGATCTAGGCCTCCTCTGCAGGGTAGCGTGCTACCGGCTGCTCAAGCCGGACTTCCAGCGTTTCCCTGCCTGTGTTTTCCTTCCTGTCCTCCTGGGTATGCCCCAGGCAGCCATCTCTGTGACAGCACTGACTGTCCCACTGCTGCTGCCCATACCAGTGGCACACGTCCCTTGGCCCTGGCAAGTACCCCTGCATTTTTCCCTTGGCCCAACTGAAGGACTCAGCTGTGGCACCTTTGCTCACAGTGAGCAGTGCCACTGAACTCAATGAGTGGAGAAAAGAAGTGTGGGCACCATGAACAAATTCATAATTTGCTGTGGGCTCTGTCGAAGTAAGATCGCTGCCTTGCAGTTATCAATATGCTAATAGGTTGGATTGACCTTCACAGTGCAATAATACTTCTCCAGAAAGTGATAAAACCTTAAGATATTGCATTTGATTCATACCAGCACTGTACTCCTCAGTGTGCCTGCTATAGATGTTTGTAATTAAAGCATGGGTGTTATTAGGAAGGCGATCCGTCTATGAAAAAGCATTTTAAAAAGAGACAATAAAGAATATGCAGCCAAATAAGTATATTTATCTATGAGCAAAGTCCTTGGAATTAAAATGAGACTCGAGTCATAATGCTTCATCAAGCCAGGCACCTGTCCAATGCACACAGGGAAGACGTGCGGTCCCAAAGTGAGGTGTATTCCTCTTGAGGATACAACATCAAAAATTCGACTGCACTCTACTCCTAAAAGTAGAAGACAATGATTCATGTTCTACTGGGGAAAGCAGCCTAAGGCTTAGAAAGGGTGGGTTTTGTTCGATTAGTCTAAAATGGGCCAAATAGTCACTGCTCTCATGAATGAGTGAACCAGAGCTGACTCCGGGCTGGCAGATATGCCCACCTCAAAGGTAAAACTCCACCTTTCAGCAGGGTTGTTACAAACAGCATTTGGGATCAAGGCACATGCAGTGCAAAACTTGTCTGTGGAAGCAGAGTGCTGGGGACAATAAACAGCCGCCAGGCCTGCACCGCGGCTGGGGAGGGGACCCGAGCTGGCCAGGGTGATGCTGAGCAGGGAGGAAAGGGCTCCTTGTCCCTCCTGTTCCCCCACAGCCAGGTTCAGCAAGGCTCCTCCCTGGCTCTCCGCCTTCCCTGGCCCACTTCCACTGCCTGTCTCTCCCCTGCAGCTGATCCTGGCCCTTGGGGCAGCAAAACTCTCTTGTTGATGCCATTGCGATACCTCAAGGTGGCTCTTTCTCCAGAGCTTTCCTGTCTTAGGACAAACTGAACCCTGCCCAAATTGTGCAAACAGATGGTATTACACGATGCAAATAAAACCTCCCAGCTGGGAGGTTAAACACTCAATCCTCACGTCCTCCTAGGGCTTTCCTGCAAAGGCAGCGCAGGCCAGCGCTGCTCCAAGGCTGCCCGGTGCTCTGGCCCCCCAGGACCAGGTTGTTCCTGTTCACAGCTTGCAATGAAATCCAAAAGCAGCCTCCCTTCACTGGGGCTCAGTCCTTGTTTTATTCAGGAAACTTTTGCAACCACAGGTATAACAGGATCTACGATTGCATTAAAATAAAAAAGAATCTAAACGTTCCAAAATCACACAGGGCGTTATTCTTCCTTACAGTGCAGCTTTTATCTGAAGTTCTTCCTCCTCCTGGGCTACCGAGAGCAATTATTAATGAGGCAGTCCCTGAGGACTCTCACATCCCACGCTACAGCACTCCTTCAGCCTCTGTATGACTAGTTAAGTACTCAAGCATGAAGGAAACCTGTACTAGTACATGTCCTCGTCTTTTTCTGGCTTAGGCTATACAGACAATATGCAACTCTTTCACTGACCATGACACACCATTTGTTCAGCCAACCCATTCTTTCCCCCCTGCATTATTAAAAAAAAAAGTAAGTCTTAGAAAACATCAACATATAACCACACCATGACCTCCTCCTCAGTCACTCTCCTAGGAGAACTACATTTAATCGAGTTGATTTTAACTCCTTTGGTAAACTGTGAAAGACCCAAGAAATTTTATTTAAATTCACACACTTAGGGAAAAAAAAATCACAACGCTTGCAGAGGTGGAAAGCAAAACTAAACAGAAGCTCATAACATATTCACTGGACCCATACGAACCACGTGGGTCTTGGATACTTTTAAATATATTTGTTAAAATAATAGATAAAGAGTAAACACTTCATCTGCACAAAAATATGGACTCGATGAGGTAGAATGATCTAGGTATAAGGCAGAAGGGAGCATTTTACAGAGTAAAATAAATGATTTGCAAAAGAATTTTTTTTTTAAAATAAGAGAATTTTTGCCAATACCACTGCTGTTGGATGTTCCCATATATACCATGCAGTCTGTGACCAGTAACACAGCTTTAGCCAGCACCACTAGCCAAGGGTGTGAGTGGCTTCTGGATTTTTATTGGTCTTGTCATAATTTAAAGTAAATCTGTAGGACTGAGCAAGGTAAATTAAAAAAATGGTGAAAATATGGCATATTACTGAAGTGGAACACTGACACTGAATTTAAATTGCGTCCAAAATGTCTCATCAAGTAATAGGCAATTCATCATATCAAAATTCCCTCAACTACAAATATTAGCAATTAGGCAAAGACTGTTAGCACACCATAGCAGAAAGGATATTGGTTTTATAAATACCAGCTCCGCTTACACTAACAATAATTCCAGCAGCTATATTTAGTACTGCTTCTGACGTATTTAAATTTCAGTGCACGCTATACAGGGAGAAGTTGGCTCATTTCAGTCAGAGGTTATCCTCAATAATAAATCTTTCCCAATTATGGTGCGTTCAAGTTGTCCTCAAACGGTGTACCTCAGGCCTACTGAGATTCCATGAATTGATACTTCAGGTAATATCGCGTCTTATTTTTCAGTTATTCTCTCTTTAAACTTAAATGAATCATAGTTAGAAGAAATTTTGGTTAGGACACCACTGGCTTTGGATAATCTCCACCCAGAAGCAGGACCTGAAATGCCTCTCCTGAGCTATCACAGGCTCATGCAGCACAGAGCAAGTGGTTGGAGAAAGCAAGAAATAAATGTATTCCAGAAAAAATACAATGGAAATGCTACTTTCTGAGACAGCGGAGGCTGTGCTGCAAGTAAGGGGGTAGGCAGACACCCATGGGGTAAATCACCGCAGCTCCACTGCAGTCTTTGATGGGATGACACCAGTGGAAAGTCTGGCCCCATGTCACTGCAGATGAGAAATTGCCGAAATCCAGGACACGCTCTCTCTCCAGAGTTTATCCTTAAATGTGACCCTGCCAAAACAGGTCTCTCAACTCCATCTTCAAATATTTTTAACTACCATTTTGTACTTCTTTGTGCAACCTTACAGGCGGAGTTGAAAGCCGTAATCTGAAGTGACACCTACGCTGCTCAGAATTTTATCCACTTCACTTCTGGTTTTTACTTCATGAAGAAACCCCCAGACAAAACACCTCTCATGGAGAATAAAGCTATCGCCAAGACAAAAAAAAGTGACTGAACTTAAGGACAGGTTAAAACCCAAACATAGCTATTTATAAAGGAGGCAAAGAGGTGTACAACTTAACAAAGTCTTCAGGTGTGATTTGATCAATATTGCACTCCCAAACCTTATCATAACTTTTTCTTTTTTGTCTCTACTCACGTACAGTAGAACAAGACCCTTTTCTTTCCCAGCTGTTTCTCAGGCTTTCTTACGTTGTCATTTACAAGTACTGTAGGTGACGCAGCTGTTCCGAATTCACTTTCCACTTCTTTCTAATCCAGCCAGCGATGTTTTTGCATGTGTGTCAGTTTTACCACAGTGTCAAATGTTTAAACATTTTTAACCCCCACAGAGCAGCAATCCAACCTCCACAAACCCAACAGGCATTGAAAATATACGAAAAAGGTTATGGTTACATCACCCTTGACGTTCCTTGAGGACACTGGCAACATCCACCTCATCAATCTAAATTTTCTAAAGGGAGCTGCCCCTACCCCCAACAACGACTTGTGTTTAGGGGCATGAACAGTGTATACACTTAACAGAATGAAAACCCCAATGGTCATGTACTTTTGTTCATCATAAAACTCCCTATATGGAAATGGGGAAAAAAATCAACAAACAGTTTGGATGATCATAATTTAAAGTAACTTTTCCTACTACTGCCTTTCTTGGTGATTAGCAACCCCCCTCAACTTGTCAATCTTAATTAACATCAGAAGCAAAATTCTTGCAGACCAAAATACAGCATCACATCAGAGATCCCTAAACCCAAAATCTGTCAACATGTCACCAGCATGATGCAGCCCCATTCAGTAATGGCTTCCCACACCAGAAAATCGCAGTCTGGGCATCCTACAGCCCCTGATTTGCTACCCTCTACCCAATGCACTGGATACCCTCCCAAAAATGAGCCGCTCTACACCGGAATGAGGACACTTCAGATAATCGACAGAGGACAGAGATACCCAGTTGTCAGTGGGAAATCTGTTTCCACAGAATAGCCACTCCATCTCTGACTTCTCAGCCCTTGTCCCCACGAAAGTCGTAAAAATACCTTCAAAAGCTGAATCTGGGAACTGACATTCGTAACTCAAGTGGAAACCTAAAATTATGGACTCAGAGGGGAAGGTGGCTTAATGGCACATGACAATTTTTCTCACTCCCAGCTAGACCCTTGCTATTTCACAGCTGGTTATTACCTTTCTTTCTTTGTCCTAGAAGAACAAATGCCTTTTTCACCTCTCCCTTTTCTAATATCCACCTCTAGTCCTCAAGTACCAAGGACCCAAGGACTATTTTCTTTTAAATCACTTAACTATTAACATAATCAATTTAACCTCAAAGTAGTTTAAGTACAGTTTCAAGATTATGACATCTATATCAGACCTGAGGAAGACCTCATGTGTCTGAAACCTTGCTTATTTTTTTCCCAATTCTGTCAGCTAGTCTAATAAATAATATCACCTTTCCTTGTAAATATTTTGCCTTTTTATATCCTCATACCACCCTGGCTATAAGAACACAGCTACATAAATATTTCAGCTTACAAAACCACCAAATCACGTTTCCAAACCAATATTCACTTGGATTTCAAGAAACACTAATGCTTTTTAGCATCTGCCTTTAAAAAACACAGAATCATGCAAATGCGAATGATTTTAGATGTGCTCACATCTGGTAAAGCCTAGGGAATACATGCTATGACTGTTTAAAGTTGAGAACCTATAAAACCTCTTTGCAGGCAGTGCTAACTCTTCAAAGTTGCATTTGTTTTACAGTAGCCTACTTATCTGAAGCAAAACATACAATTTCTGGGTGAAGTTAAAGATACAAGCACTTTGTTTCCATGCAAAGACTAAGAATGTCTTACAGGTGACAGGACTACAAGGTCTGAGACTATCCAAGTCTGCCATTGCCTCCCCAGTCTGAGCTGTGACCTGCCATGTGTCACTACCCTTTCCATTTCGTCTTCGGGGGATTTCACACTCCTAACACGGGACCTGCATTTGGAGGTGCTGCGTACGAGCATTTCAGTGACAACTCAGACCCTGGCCACACTTTATGTATTTCAGAAAATAATGTGGCTGGTGGCTTCTTAAGCCCCAGCAGTTTAACCTGCCCTGTGCAGGGCTACCAGACTCCCTAGGGATGTAATCAGTGCCCTCCCTGTGCATCACCACAAAACATCCACGAGCCAGTTGAGAAGCAGGGTCGGTGGGAAAATACCTGTGGAAGAGTCCAACGCACCCTCCTGGCTCTCTGGGACAGGTCTTCGTGGCCATCAGCTTGGTGACCTGCATCCTTCCATGGGCCCTGGTGCCTGCACTGTTCTTCACCCTCCTCTGAAATCTCCAGGGGTTGTTTTTGCTTTTATACTGCTTGAATCACTGCCAGGGGCTCAGCGCATCCTGGACAGGTGCAGCCGGATGGAGCAGGTACCACCCAAGTGTCTCCCAAAAAACTTGTGCTCTTTTGTGGTATAACTGGGATGACGTAGCCAGAGGATATTTCCAGGATTTTCCTTTTTGCCTTTAAATTACATTTCTTGCCTCAGCCTGCCAGACCTCTGACTGAATAGCATTTGATAGCTTTCAGAATCACAGAATCACAGAATCTTTTGGTTGGAAAAGACCTTTAAGATTACCGAGTCCAACCGTACCTGTCCACTACTAAACCAGGTCCCTAAGCACCTCGTCTACCTGTCTTTTAAATACCTCCAGGGATGGGGACTCCACCACTTCCCTGGGCAGCCTGTTCCAATACTTGACAACCCTCTCCGTGAAGAAGTTTTTCCTAATATCTAATCTAAACCTCCCCTGGTGCAACTTGAGGCCATTGCCTCTCATCCTATCACTTGCTACTTGGGAGAAGAGACCAACACCCACCTCGCTACAACCTCCTTTCAGGTAGTTGTAGAGGGCGATAAGGTCTCCCCTCAGCCTCCTCTTCTCCAGGCTAAACAACCCCAGATCCCTCAGCCGCTCCTCATAAGACTTGTTCTCCAGACCCTTCACCAGCTTTGTTGCCCTTCTCTGGACAGGCTCCAGCAACTCAATATCCTTCTTGTACTGAGGGGCCCATTCAGGACACAATGTAAGAACTTGTCATTTCCCAATGAGAGAAGGGGAGGGAGAGAGAGTTGCCCGCGAAGCCCTGAGGAGTGCTGAGGACACGGGGAAGCTCTGGCAGTTGCTGACACCAGGTAGTAACATTGGTACAAAACTGAGCAATGTAGCTAGGGCAGTAAATAAATAAATAGCGTAATTTTTCTTTCTGGGTTGGATCAAATAGATGTTCTAGATCAGAAGATAGATTCTTACTCCATCATTTTTCATGTTGCATCTGTTTAATCTTTCACATCAAGTGAAAATAGATAATGGAGAATGAAAATTGTTTTACAAAACGATGTTGGCAGAGGCACTGCAGCCTATGAGCCCAATAATTAACAGTCGCTCATTATGTTGAAGATTTTCTGTTTTAGCTTTGACAATTATTTTTCCTCACTGTAACACAATTCTTTCCATTTACTGTCTTTGCAACCTTGTGTGAGAAGACTCCATTTACATTGGTTTTCCTGTACATCTAAATATGCTAGCAATTTTGTGAAAAATTATTAAATCTCCCTTAACAAACCATGGTGATTGAACAGATTTGTGTGCTTTTCTGTGGCACTGTGCACACTGGGTGTGTTCAGGGGAGGTCCCTGCTAGCGGCTGCCTCAGGGGATTCTCTCAAGAACATGTATTTTTAATTAAACAGTCTTCTCATATAAGCAATGCAATTAGAAAAAAAATACACAATTAATTCTGATAGCAGTACACTGCTGAAAAAGCCTCATTTAGTTTTCTGAATTTAATGTAATTCAAGAAAATACACAATTTAAACACAGCAAATCTCTAGCTCTGACCCTTCAATATTTAAAGAGAAAATTCAGTCTTCTCAGTCTCTGCCAGGCTCTGAAAACCTCTTGAAAACTCACTGTCCGGGACTGGCTGTGTTATGTGACCATAGGTCTGGTATGCCACAATATTATTCAGAAATCCTCCCACCTCACATAGCCGCTCTTGTACGGTTTATATGTAGGACTTAAAAGGACTGTTTGTTGTATTACCATTATTCTTCCAGTTATCCTTTCAATTTTCTCCACTTTTGCTTATACCCGCTCCCCCCCCCCCCNTGCATTGAGGTCACTTACACCAATCTGCAGCAGCCATGAGCATCAAATTAATCTCATGGAGATTTTGAAACCTAGGAAGCACAAGACTTACTCAAGCTGCATATACTGGCAATGCCTACCAACGTAGGCACCAGTTGTCAGAGCAGCGCAGAGCCTGCCCCACCGGACAGATCTGCTCTAAGATTTTAAAGCATTTACTTAATTATCAACTCCAATTAATTGCTTCTTGCAACTACATGGACTAGTGAATCCAAAGGCCTGAACAAGAGAGGGAGTAATTGCCTAGCTCCTCAGATTGCCATTGATACAATTCGCTTCTTTTTCAGCCAAATGCAATGTTTACAAAGTGGAGGAAAAAGAATGTACACTAGGTTGAATAAAATTCTCTGAAATTTAAATATGTTTCAGTCCATCAGAAAATAGTATTTAATTTTTTCAGACTTTTGAACACTTACAGTGAAATGTAATTATACCATTACGCTTTTAAAAAATATTACCTGCTTAACTAAACCAAACCAGCACAATCATTTTAACTCCATTTTACTAAGTCTTCCAGAAAATAAAGAGAATTATTTTTGATATAAATAAATCCTATCAGTGATGTCCATATCTTCCAGCTCAGATTAACTATTCAAGATCCTTCTTTCCTAATCATCTTTCCTGAAATAATCTTTCAGCTGGTGGCTCGTGATATGATTCAGGGGAAGAATGTCAGTGATAATTTTGTAAACATGTGATGGCAGAGAAGAAGGTAAGACCGAAAGATTACACTGTCGCAGAGCACCGTTGTTATGCAGAAGTTAATAAAGCGCATCAGCCACTTAATATTAATAACAGTCTGTGGATATTACTAGAGTTTTTGAGCCACTTACTGTTCAATAAACTTCATATAACCACTCTGATTTTCACAGCACGATATACAGCCCAGAACAGAATGTGAAGATTATATGTTGTCCTTATGGATTTTTGAAATAGAAGTCACTGGCTTTGTGTTGACACACGGTATTTGCTTTAAATTAGGTTAATGTGAGAAGCAGTCAGGGAGCATTACAAATACAGCAAACACAGATCACACTCTCATACATTCCCTGAGGATGTACACAGCCAGGTTGCAAACTGGGATGATGCACATGAAGCCAGCGAAGGCACATGAGCAAGACACGAGGCCAGCTATGCAGATGGATGGATCACAGAAATATCCCACGCTGCAGGATACGCCCAACCAGAAAAAAAGTGGCAAGTGGCACCAATGAGCATGTACACTCCTCAGCCCTGAAGGAAATAAATTGTTGCTGCTGTGATGAAAGAGGGATGTCAGGAGTCATCGTGAAACTTAAGAAAAAATTGGAGCTCTGCGAATCTCTGTCAAACAAGACTGATGGAGACCATTCCTTTGGATGCTCATGTCCCAGGCCACCCGTAGCAGCTCTTTTCAAAGTTATGTAAAAAAAGCGGGAGGAAGATAACACCGGGTTACACTAACCCATTGTACATGTGTACAGGCATCATTACTCACAGAGCACTAGAGAATAGTGGTTATTATGGGCTGATATCTCTCATTCTCAATTTATTGGTGGATTGCAATAGGCGATGATTTTTTTGCGTACCATCAGTGAATGTATCTGACCAGCCTTCAATCAAACCTACAGCAGAGGCTTGTAAAGCCACTTTGTACTGATGCGGCTCATGCCCTTTAATCGTGTGCTGAACAGGACTTCAGTGCCCACACAGAATTCTTAGACGCCTTTGCAACTCTGGTTTCCATCTCTCACACCTCTTAGCTGTGTTCCCTGCACCCATGATTTTTTCCCTCCATGATTTTTTCTGATTCCTGTTTTTTCTGTTTGTAAGGAAGGTGGGTATTGCTAGATGGGTGGGTATCACCTAGATAGGTGATATAGGCAATATGTGTGAAACAACTTATAAATTACAAACTGCTGTTATTTCAGGAGTCAGTTATTTTTGATGGATGTTGAGTTTTTGTTTCTTTCCTCTCTCAAGCTAAAGAGATGAAACTCAGTTTTCATAAAAAGGCATGGGATCTAAAATAATTACAATTTTTACTAGTTCTCCTTTGAATTTAAACCAGAACTTTGTGTCTCTGCAGGTCTGATCCTTGCATTTTCAGAATGTCATTTTTGTTACTGTGACTCCCAGTGACTTGTAGATGGGTCATACTGTTAACATTGAGAAATTACCAAAAGTCACATTTCTGCATCTCTTGAGACTGTGAAAAATATTCCATTTGGGGCTTGTGGTTGAGAAACTATAAACCTGCTTGATTTTCAAAGGAGTTGCTGAAAACTGTAACAAATATAAAATAGATCACAGGCTAGATTTTTATTGTTCGCTCCCCAACAGGCTACAAGTCATAATTTCCAAAGACAATATGCACATCCCTAAGGGATGACATCCATTCTTCTGAAGGGAAATCCATGAGCGTCCACTGAGTTATGAAAATATATTGAGCAACCAAGATGTAGCCCTGCAAATGATCAAGGGTAAATAGGTATAGAGGCCACTTCTGTAGTTTCTCTTTAATCATTACTACCAACTGCATGAAACCTTTACTCTAAATTAGATTCCCACAATGTCTGCTGTGAACCGTTCAAACACTGCAAAAGAAATGTTTTTATATAAATAATTACACTTTGAAAAATTAATGCAATTTTAAAGATGGAAATCTTAACCAGCAAACAAGCCACTGAAGTAAAAATTAAGGTTTCCACGGCAACCTAAGCTACCTTTTTATTCCAGACCACTGAGGGAGGGGAGTCCTTCCGGAAGAAGGATGCAGCAATGCAGAGACCAAAAGCCAAGCCACCAGGGAGATGAGAGCTGTGCCCCGTGCTTGAGCCCCCAACACTCTGGCATAGATTACAAGCTCTGTGACATATAGACACGAAAAAATTAGAAACTTCACATAAATATTATGGCTTACTAAATAATTAAAGATGAGAGATTAATTTATCATGGTTTTTTTGCCCGTTCCCTTCCATTCTTTCACTTCAGAGCAATAATTCTTCTGGTTAAAAGATTAACTGTTTTAGTAGTTTAATTAAAGTAAAGACAGGTTTATAGTTTTAATATTACGTGAAATCTGCTAGGGAGTATCTCCACGTATTATACCACTGGGTCCACGTTCCTTTCATTGTTTAAAACAAAAAAATATTTTTATCTAAAAAAACAGGCAAATGTTAAATTTTTCAAACAATAACAGACACTTGCTTCTTTCTCCTCGCAGTTTCTTTAAAAGAGTATCATCAATAAACTCTCTTTCCCTCTGTTGTTACCAGTGAAGAGTCTGTGGAGTGTTCCCTGCAAAACACCAGCAAGTGGGAGCCTTGTAGGCAGCCATAACAAAACCCAACCCAAACATCCATGGAAAAACAA